>OZ004681.1:11840469-12080974 GCA_963924505.1 Agonopterix alstromeriana | reverse complement strand
GGGCTCCTCACACCAGATGCATCTGGTGTGAGGAGCCACAATCAAAGTATTGTAGCTTTTTCAGTTCTAGTTGCACAGAGCTGTTTTTTTTTTGTAGGATCTTTTTTCAACTCCTACTAAGTAAATCCTACATTTTCAAAACGATTCATCTCGTACTTTCTGAGTTCCAGGTGGCTCCTCACACCACATGCATCTGGCGTGAGGAACCTTTATGTTCATGTAACTTCTCTATACTTTTGCTACAAATTCCAGAATTGGGCCTACAAAATCTACTAATTTCCTACAAAATGGACATAGAATCCTTTTTTCAATAGCAAATGTGGCTCCTCAATCCATACGCACATGAATCGATAAGATTCTTAAAATCTATCCATGAGCACGCTAGCGCTTTCATTCATTGCTGAAATAATAACAAATAATTTTTGCACGAAAACTTAAAATGCGAATAACTTTTAATTTTAATGCATGCATGCATCTGCATATGCTCACGACTATATTCACTTATATATAATTTTAATTAGGTACCTAAAAAAATAATGAAATTATGGTATCAATGCAATTCATCATCATCATTACAGCCTATACATATACCTACGTCCTACAGGCCCACCCTCAGGGAGGGTGTATGGGCGTTAGTCCACCACGCGTGCCCAAAGTGGATAGATTTCACATGCGCATCGGAATTTCTTCTTCAGCGTATGCAGGTTTCTTCACGATGTTTTCCCTCACCGTTTGCACCGTTCAATGCAATAATTTCATTATAAATCAGTTGTATCAGGTTTTGCGCTTATTCATTATCACGTTGTATAATGTCGTCCCTCGGCTGAAATGACGATGATAAAATTTTAAAGTCAAGACGGTATTTCAGTCCGGGGTAGTTAGAAGCGGCGTTAGAGGAACAATTTTTCAAACTTTGCTACGAAAATCATTGGAGTGGCCATACCAGTTAGTAGCAGTCTTTCTTTAGATAAATAATTGTTTGCACCGTCTACACCTTGTCTAAACTATCATAAAACTCTTTGAATTTCGTTATATCAATGATAAAACTGCAAAAGAAGAGTGTCTGTAGGTAAATTAAAGATATTTACAAAATTACGATATGCTGTTTAGATGTCCGTGACTCCATATCACAGATTTTTTGCCCGTCTGTTTGTTCGAGCATCACCCAAAAACTACTAGATCGATTTTGATGAAACTTTTTGTGTTTAGAAGCTTATGATTACCTACACTTAAAAACTGAATTATATTTTATTTCGCTACGATGCCGGAGACGTACATTGCGGATGAAGTCGCGGGCAAAATCTATAGGAAAAACGTAAATTCACGACGATGGACCTACTCATCCGGGGTAGTCAGAAACTTTATTAAATCTACCTTTTCAATTTAAAACTTTAGACTACGATGAGTGAGACCATAAAAGTTTTAATGTCATGTAAAATTAATTTATTGTGTGAAGCTCACAAAACGAAGAGCCTAAAAAAAGCGCGTTACAACATAACTGTGCCTCTTTCACAACTGTTTATTATGGGAACTGAATTATGCTGGTTCCCGCGCTTAACGTCGCTTGCTTCACGGTGTTATAAAAGCTACAACGTAGGTATCAAAGATAATTACACAGAGTGTTTCTAAAATACAATTATGAGAAGCTCTAAGGCCGAGATTCAGAGACGTGTTTGAACTAAGTAGGGTCAAAATGTATGGATTTTGACATATGGGAGTTCGAACTAAGACTTAAAAAACGTCTCTGAATCTCGATCTAAGCCTAAGAGCCCACCGGGTACGTCAATGACTTAACTCTTGCTGGGCATGAGATTTGGAGGCCCCCCAGGCCTGGAGGCCCGGGGCGGACCACCCCTTCGCCGATTCTCGGAAGAACCAGAGTAGCCGACATAGCCCAAAGAATTGCTAAACTAAAGTGGCAATGGGCATGCCATGGGAAAGCGCAACGTGGGTAGGCCATCCACAAGGTAACCCGACGACCTGGTGAAGGCGGTGGGAACCCGTTGGATGAGGGCAGCGCAGGACCGGTCGTTGTGGCGATCCTTGGCGGAGGCCTATATGCAGCAGTGGACGTTTTTTGGCCAGGGGCGGATCCAGCACTCAAAAAAGGTTGTGGTCACGGCCACCAGAAAATCAGCCAAGTGCGTGTCGGACTGCGGACTTGCTCACGATTGCATTTCTATAAAGGAGACGCTTACAAAATGTGTAACGCCCCGGCCAAGACCTTGTACAGTGTACCTATAGGCCCACACGGGCAGAGCCGCGTCGCGAACACTAGTAAATTAATAAACCTGTAAAATGTTAGTCCGTTTGGTCACGAAAATTACAAATGTAAATGTGTGTTTGTTTGCACATCACAATATCACATCTAGACTGTAAACTACAGAACCGATTTTGATGAAACTTTTACAGAGTGAAAGCCTATCGCCCTCAATAAGGGTTGTGGGCATGCCCACCGTGCCCACAGCAGTGGATCCGCGCCAGCCATTGGCCGAGATGATGAAACAGGGCTATTGAGATTGTTTAAAAATACTGTGCGATCAAGAGACATTAATTTCCATCGATACTCACCACAGGCCGGCGCGTGATGAAGAACCTCTCGCTGCCTCTCCTCGTGTTTTGTCTGCTTTAAGAGAACAAGCATGTCATGTGTATAAACTGATGATAATGATATTTAAAGTTCCGTTGTTTCGAGTTATTTTAAACATTTTTTTATTTTGCCAGTCTAGGCTTAGATTAGACGATTCTTTCTTCCTGTCGATGCCTTACGCGGCACTGACGGGATACAATTTCTTTTTCAGTGTTTTGGTAATCCTGAAACTAATATGGTGAAATCAAACATGTGTACACATGAAAAGTTTGTAGTAAGGTTTCTGCATATGTTCTGAAAGTTGGAATATGTTTGTAAGGTCTGTGCTGTCTTTGTAAGGTAAGTTTGTAATTATACGTGCAATGCTTTTTGCCATATCGACGACACACTGGTCGGTGCCATTTTCTCAGGCGTTCCCCTACACTTCGAACAAAAGTCATTGCTTAGAATCCTAGTTTTTAAATAGCACCCTGTACAGTTTTAGAGGCATAAACGTAAAAATTAAAACAATTTGTTTTCGTTATTGAGGTATTTGCCTTTATTTTCAAAAGGAGGCGATTTACTATTACGGATAGACTTATTTTAATAGTATTTATATTTTTACATGGAAATTTTCATCACATTAAACCATTATTAATCCTAGGCCATTTATTTAATCAGTAATCAATTCAGTATCAACAATGAGTAATATGTCATTTCGAAAAAATACAACCATCTGTATAATCTAGTTTAATTCTTCATTGACATACCGACCGACGTCCGCATCGGAGAATGATTTAAAAAAAATCTTATAAATAATATACAAAATAATACAAACATTAGTTCGCTTCTCAACGAAAAAAAATGAGATTTAAACATTATCGTAACATTAATCCGCTCAGGAAAAAATTCGTGATTATTTTACATTTTACAAAGTGAGTCCGATTCGATTTACAGAAAATAAATATACAATTAATGTGACTACACAACCGGTGATTGCTTATAGGGAGCTCAGCACTTCTCGTCGGCCAGCAGGGGGTCCAGGGAGAAGCCGAGGACCGAGGGCGGGGGCCGCTTGGTGTGCTTGAGCGAGCCCGAGCGCTTGCGCTCCGCGTGCGCGTGCCCGTGCGCCACGTGGCCGTTCATGTTGTGCCGCACCTCCCCACCGAACAACTCACTCAACGTCTGCTGCACGTCCGCACTCCTACTTGTCGCACTACACGTCACTATTAGTTTACGCACTTCAGGCTTATTAGTTTTACTAGCGTTCATATGTACAGTCTTAGATAACGACAGGGCGTTCTGATTGTAGTAGTAATTGTTCGCGCCGCCCGTCGATTTGCACTGAGATCGCGAGAGAGAGGACTTTATGTTACTCCGTACGGTCGCGAATTTCTTTCCTAGGGTGACGGCGCCGCCGGCGTGAGAGGCGTTGAAGGTGCAGAGCGCGAGCGGGCGCGGGCAGGACGAGTACCAGCACACGTCGCCCGGCATCAGCGGCGGCGGGCCCTCGTCGGGCCGCTCCTCGACCCGCGAGGGCACCGCGGGCGACGCTATGCTGAGGATGGGCACGTCGGCCGGCAGCTCCGCGTCGTCCGGTAGCAGCAGGTCCGCCGGCAGCGTCTGGTTAAGGAGGGAGGTGATGCTCGACGTGTCCGGCAGCACCGAGTCGGGGTCCTCGACGCTAAGCAGGCTCGCGTAGATGTCGTTGACCTGCTGCTCGGCGGTGAGGCCGTTGAAGGTGCCGAGGTCGACGACCTGGCTGTTGACTAGGAGCGGGAGGTTGAGGGGCGCCGGGGGAGGCGCGGCGGCGGAGGCGGCGTCTCGGGCTGCGCGGTGCTCCGCTAGCAGCGTGTCGAAGGGCTTGGCGCGGCCCTCTACCGTGCGCCGCAGCGACAGCGCGTGCGCCTTGCACGTGAGCGACCTCGTGCACGGCTTGGGATTCTCGGGCGTGACGACGCCGCAGTGCTTGTTCGGATCGTATTCTCGTAAATTAAATTTCGTTTTACTCGTTTTCGACCTCGACTGGGATTTAGTCGTGGGCGTGCTGGGGGTCGGGTGGACGGCCGGAGCCGGTTTTAAAGCTTGAGTATTGAGTACGTTCGCGTCGATCACCGACGAAAGCAGCGGTGAGGTATTCGGCGCGAATTGTATATTAGATAAGTCCGTTTCTGCTATCGTGTAACCTGCTAGTGATGTGTCTACGGGTGCATACATATCTTGTGATTGGCTATCGGTGGTTTGAGAAAAGTTCATCTCCTGCATGTTGCCTATATCTCTGATGATGTTCTTCCAGTCTGCTGCGTTTGTGATGTCGTCTGCGGTCTGAATGCCTTCGGAGTTCATTATAGAAAATATGTCGTCAGTGATGTTATCACCGAGGGGTAAGTCCTCTGTGTCCTGTATACTGACGACAGGCAGCTCCCCGCTCTCCACGCAGACCTGTACCTCGCCCGTGACCCCCGTGGACGTGCTAGCCTCGTCTAGATACAACTCGGGCTGCGGTAACACTATCCTCGAGAGCGGAGCGGTGGCAGTGTGCACTGGAGACGTCTCCATCTTCACTGGGAGTATGTCTACGGGGAGAGGAGGTACGACCTCCTTTTTATGTCGACTCCGGTTGAGAACTTTGAGTTTGACGGTGGGCGCGGCCGGCGGCGGCAGTATAGGTTCAGAGTCATTATGGGCCTCTAACAAATGTCTATGAGCAGCACTACACTTCACAATAACACCGCACATGTGACACACGGCCGCGTTTAAATTGTCCATCTGGGGGAACAGTCCGTGGAGGCTCATGCTCTCGTACTTGAGGCGGTTGAGGCCCGCGCGGCGGTAGCGCGCGTGGCCTCGCTCCGCCTTGTATGGGTGGGCCTCGGTCGCAGGCGCGCGGCGCGACGCGGCACCCTTCGCCTCCGCCGGCGCCACGAACGTGCCCTCATCATCCCGCCGCGGCGACTGGTGCCCTATCTCGTTGACCCACAAATCCCAAGGCTTCTCATTACACTTCACAGGACTCACTAATTTAGCTGCGAACTGGAAATCGGCGGACATATTTCAGGGTTTACTGGCGAGCAGATCGTGAAACTAGTTCGCTGTCACCTCACGGGACCCAGCCATAGCGATCGCAGCCTCCTTCCTGATAGGTTATTATCCCATTCTGCTCGGAGTGCAGCGCCCGTCGAGCGTGGTCTCTGGGTTACATCGTAAGTGAATTGTTTACTTCATTATGTACACTACCGAAACTAAAACGTGTTATGATTGTTTTAGCTTTTATATTTACAGGGACAGATGATCTTTCTCACTGACAGCTGATTATGCAGATTGTAAGTTTTTCTTGACCACGGTACACTTCCATCTGTCGAGTGGATTCCACACCGCTTTTCGGGCTCCGATTGATAGAAACCCGTGCTAATTCAGGTTTATTTTAGTGATATTATGCTCGTTATTCACAAATAAAATGTCCAAAATTTCTGTTTGGTTGGTTGTAATTTACTATAGAAAGCATCAACACTTTTTTGGAGTATTTGTAAAGACCGAAACTACTCTATGGTCATTCATTGCAAGTGACGTGACAGACAGAGACAGGGAAAGACCAAAGACAATTTTGCTCTGTCTTTCGGAATGAAAAATATGAACATTTTGGTTTTTCGTTCAGTCTCGTAATATGAACCCGGAAATTTTCGTCTGATTGTTGGTATAACTGTATGTCAATGTCAATGTCGGAATCAAACAAAATTATAGGGCTGCCAGATTAGGGACTTTTACCGTGATTTTGGGGAAAACAAGAAACCCTTATACTTTCGTCCATTCTGTCTGTCTGTATGCCCCGCCGCCTCAATAACTCGCTCATTTTTGCACCTATTAAATCATAATTTGGCATGATGAATAAAAAATCTGAAAATGTTACAAAACATAGCTTTCGGTAGGTACTTTCAGTGAGAATTATAACGGATGCTATAGACCAACCAGTTTCTAAAAAATCTGTAATATAAATATATGTTTTAATTACAAATTAGATGGCGTCGCAGGAAATTTAATCGCGCTATCGTTAAGTTTTAAAATTTTCTTTAAGTATGATAATTGATTTTACTACTTTTTACATGGGCGAATCCGACATGCTCTTGGCCAGTTTTTTTCTGTTTATTTGTGTTTAGTTTATACCAAAAGTAATTTTTCTTCAAAACATATCGTTCTGGGGGAAAAAAAATTCGATCTCGTGGTTATTTCCGAAATCACATCTGGCAGCCCTGCAAAAAAAAATGTCAAAAGGGACAGGTAAACGTCAAAAGTCCTGAAATCTGCCTACTGTGGAAACATCTTTTCATAATGTTTTGTTGTAAAAAACAGTAAAATCGTTATAACAACCGACAGTTTACTATGTCGGGCAAATTTAACTGCAAGAAAATCAAGCACTATTAATGTTTTTCAAGAGCTTACTTAAATCCGTAGTGTTCGGTGTACCCATTGGTATAACCTTTATCGATACTGTGGGTTATGTGGCCAGAGTGGAAGGCATATCTATGCAGCCAGTCCTCAACCCGGAGGCAAAAAACACCGATTACGTGTTTCTATCGCGATGGGCAGTAAAAGATTACCATGTGAAGAGAGGGGATGTCATTTCTTTGGTGTCACCTAAAGACCCTAATCAAAAGATAATAAAGCGCATTGTGGCGCTACAGGGGGACATAGTCAGCACTCTAGGCTACAAGAACCAGTACGTGAAGGTTCCAGAAGGACATTGTTGGGTGGAGGGTGACCACACCGGCCACACTCTTGATAGCAATACTTTTGGTCCGATATCATTAGGTCTAATCAACGCCCGAGCAGTGTGCATCGTCTGGCCGCCAAGCCGATGGCAGAGTCTCGAAGCCAAACTGCCGGAGAGCAGAAAACCTATAACAGCGGCTATGTAGTACAAAATTGTAGTTACAATTGAGTTCTAAGATGTAAATTAGGTTTTAGATGTTTTAAGCGCTAATTACGTGTGATTTCATTAAATCTATTTTTAGTTAATCGATAGGTTAAATTTTAGCAATAATTTAACTATCATTTTTTAGAAAATATTTTTGTTTTTGTAAATAGTGAAAAAACAATACCAAATTTTTATTCTCTTATATTCTGTCTGCTATAGATCTCTTAGCTAGTCTTATTTGCTGTACTTATTATTTATATAACTTCAGTTCCTGTCCCTAATTTAAACTGTAATGAAAAAAACAGAATACGATTTGAAATATACAAATTGTGACAATTTCAATGTTTGTGTTGGTTGTAACAATTTTAAACGACAAAATTGTTATTAATTTATTAAGTAAAGTTACTGTTGTAATGGGTGAATAAAATTTTGTTGCTGATTTTGTATTTTCATTTACTTTGAATTGAATGTCCTCAACTCATGATAATTTAACCCTTTGGTAACCGCCGGCTCCCTTTGGTAACCAATTGTTATCAATTGTATCTTGTTTAGCCAGGTATCAAGCTGTTAAATCTATTAAATCCATTACATGCTGGAAGGCTCTTGTAGTACGGTGATGGAGCACTTTTTCATTTCAGGTTTTCTTGATGGAGAAATCTTTAATTTTATGATGCCACTGAGTGGCGGAGTAAACGGCATTTTAATGCTTGTATGCCGTTGGATGATTACACAAGACAAGTGTTAAAAACTTAGATTATGTATAAGCAAGCTGTAGAGCACGCCTATCCGAGAATGAACCGTGAACACATATGAACAAAACGTATGTGTTCACGGTTCATATGTCAATTTCTCGTTCAATTAGTACCAAAATAAAACACATTCTGACGGTGTTGGTGAGAATATTCAAAAGCAATATTTAACCATCTACATTATTGCATTACTTCTGTCTGGATTCTCTAAGCGTCTGTCTTCTATCATGGAAATTTAATGAAAATTCTAGACTAAAGTTATTGAAACGCTATGGTTAAAAACAAAATGTCTCACTTTCCTCAATGCACACTTTCATAAAGATACAGGCTTCCTATGCGAGCAATTGCGAGAAAAAAAAAAACAAATCATATTATGATTCTTGAACAATGCTTTCAACTCTAACAGTCAGTTGCAGAAACGCTCATTAAATTTAATCTTCCATTAATTCTCTTGCTATCACTTTTTGTCTTGTTGACATAGTAAAAGCTAGCAAGAGATTTAATGTAGGATTAACTTTAATGAGCGTTTCTGCAACTGAGTGTTCTGCTTTTAATATAGAAAAGTACTCTGTGCTTTCAATAATATTACATAGTAATTATAGTAGGTACTCTGTGATATTACTGTTTTACTTTGACCTAAGTTCAATGTTATAACTTTGCCAATTTAGTATAAGTAATAAAATGGTAATAAAAAGAAAACACTTGAATAATTTTTGGTTTTATTTAATAAATTAGGTAGGTTCCTTATCACAGTATAAATGTGGCAATCCAAATCTAAAGGAATCTTCACATTTCAAATCAAAATTATATCAGTTTTTTTATAACATTACAATTTCAATTATGGACATAATTGTTCAGGGTAACAAATTTACTAAAGCGGGCATCAAGACATTCTTGAGAACATTAATCTTGTATAGAGGCACTGAATCAGTGTACCTTTTGATTTGAATTGCCACAATATAGATAAACTTAATCAACAATACAATTCAACCCATAATCCTCAACAATATCCACTATCTTGTCATAAGAAATACCTCTCCTTATAATCTCGTATTTCCCTATTTTAGACAAATCAATAACGGTAGAACCAGTTCTATTCTGTTCCAATCCCTGACTTAGTACTCCGCCATCAAACACCGCACCCAAATGTCCAAATAAGTGCTCAAATTCCTTTACTGATAATGTTGATGGTTCGTTACTAAAATTTGCACTGGTCAATGCTACGGGCATATCAAATATTTTTGTAACTTTATTCATAAAATCATGGTTAGGTATCCGAATACCAATTTTACTAGTTTCCGGGTTTAGGTACGGATTATCCAGGTTTTGTGTCTTCTGTAGAACTATAGTTACTGGTCCAGGCAGTAATTTGTGAAGTAAATCATCGTTTAAATGTTCTGCTTCACCCCACTTTCGTACATCATTTATATACGTAACACAAATAGCCACGGGTTTGGCTGAATCTCGTCCTTTTATTGAGTAAAGTTTTTTTATAGCTTCCGGGCAGTTAGCACTACAGGCTAACCCGTATATTGTATCGGTCGGTACTGCTATAACATGGCCGTTAGCTAAAAACTCTGCTGCTTTAGCATAAGATGTTTCTTCGGAACATTGTATCATTGGCGCCATTTCTATCTTCATTTTCGCTGACACGGTCTTCGTTCTAATTAAACTACTGTAACTAAAGAGTTTTTTAAGTAAATTCATACTCTAACTCGAAAAATATAATTTTAAAGTCCTTTGTTAATATTTTTAAACTTCAATCACGCCAATTATGGGCACACGTGTGGTTGCAACAGCGGTAGAATGTGGTCATCGGTTCGTCGGCCGACCGAGTTTGAAGCTGCATGAAATAAGCCCTGCCGTGGCCACATTTAGGGCATACAGCATCAGTTGAGTCTACGTTCTCCCAGGCGGCGGCTCCGCCCATAATATAGTCGAGCTCCTGAAAATTTATGAAAAGAAAACATCATTTATATTTTAAGGACAGAAACAGCTTTCTAATGTTAAGAGTTAAGCCAGAATTGTAATACTTTCTCTCAATACTTTGCAAGTAGAATTTGTTCACATGATTGTACTCTCAAGCTCTATTCACATTATGAATGACAGGCATGGAGGGTGCAATGTAAAATAAGGTATGACATAACTAGGGTTTTCAAGTCTCGCATTGACTACTCACAAAATGGCGGCAAGTCTAATAAGATTTGACCAAGAAGAAGAAGCACGGTATACCTAACCTATTGCCATTCAGTCCTCGGTGAGATTCGGCCGTCAAGCGCACCTAAGCTGTGGCGTGAGACTGGCCTGGTCGTGCCATGGGGAAGATATGAGAATGCATCAGCACCCGTGGCATGGCTTCACGATATACCGCACCCTAGCTCTTTCTTTTTGCGCGCGGACGAACGAGACAGCAGGCGCGATAAAATGCATAGTGAAATAATGATGCAATTTACCTTTAATTTAGGGAAAGTGCGTGAGGATACTTTCTTCTTAATATTATACACGTAAGGGCAAGTATTGCAGGCGTATCGGAGACCCGCTTCAGGACCTTCCTCCACCATGAGAATGTTGGCACACGTCGGGCAAAACAACATTATCTTTGAACCTAACTTTCCACTGATTTTGTTCTTAACTACAAATTATTATAAATGTCTTTGAAGGCTATTACATAGTTCTGTTACTGGTTTCTCTTAACACATTTTAGAAGAATTTATTATTTAGAAATCAACTGTTTTGCTGTTCAACCTGACTTTTTGTAGGTTATGTGGAAAGAAAATTATTTACTCTAGGGCAAAGAACTCTCTAGGGTGATGTGTATGATTTGTCTCACTCGCTCCCATTCAAAACCTATCACGTGGAAATGAATAAGAAAACTCTTTTTTTTTATAATGTCTTTAACGGCTCTGGATACTAGTCCTTTTGAGCCATTCGTAATTTTTTTTCTTTATATTCTTTATTTTGATGAAGGGATGATAGATGACGATGAATCTGTGGTCGATTTCGTAAGCTCGCGCGATGCCGCCAAAATGACCATGGACGAGTTAACTTGAACCAAAACTTATGTTCTGTTATCGTATTTATTAGAGATTCCTGTTACGTCGGTCGCTTTACGCAACTGTTTGGTACACAATCCGCACGAAATTATGTCACAAATATCACTAAAACTATTTTTTTACGAATTTCAAATACGACGAAGCACAGCAAGAGCAATGGCGCCAAGAAAACTTCAGAAAACCCCGTTGAATTTTAATGTTGCCGCAGTAAAAAACATATTTTTGACGTTAGTTTCCTTCGACTTTAAATGAGATTTTATTTAGATAACATTATTGCCAACAACGCTAAAGATTTTATGTTCTTCAGCCATATTTTTTTTCAAAGATGACGTTGCCGTTCTTATTATTAATAAGTTTTTCCATTTTCCAAATTTTTTACGTATAGTAACACTTTTTCAGGAAACTTTTTCTTTTCACCGATTTTCATTTTGACATTTTGTTTTTGTGTCATGACGGCCGTCTGCCGAACGGTCGTGTCGTTGATTTTCTTTTGGGTGTGTTTATGGCGTGATTTAAAATTTGTTTATATTTGATTTTTAAATATCGCGAAGCGGTAATAAGATACCGCTGGACTTTTCTGTTTATTAGAGACTGTTCTATCAATAATGTTACGGTCAATAGTGGACACATTTTGGAATGAACATGTTTGGTTGCCGCCGAATACTACCTGGGAAGATATTGCGCCAGGACCTGATAAAGTAGTGGTTTATGCTGACCACAGGCATTTATTGTTCCCCATACCCTTGGGGGTTGTACTTATAGTCCTGCGGCATGTACTAGAAAGGTATGAATCACAATAAATCCATTTACGCCAAAGTCTTGATTGCGGAATTCGATAAATTAATAATTGATTTTCGTATCGATAATGCAGGTGCTAGTCACAGTTAAAGTGTGTTATTTAATCTTTATGAATGTTTCTTGATACGATAAGAATATAAATCACAATAGTTTATCACTGCAGGAAATATTTTATACGTTACATAAAGTTTAAAAAATCAATTCGATTTCCTTAGTTTGGGAACCGATTTAAAATTAGCTATACCGAAATAAATATAACTATTGGTAGGAATAATTAAAATTATAATATTGTTATTGTAATGTTAAATGTTATGGGTTTTAATAAAACAAATTGTTAATGTTTTATTGTTTATAAAATGTTGTTTAGCACATTGGGAATTATATTCTTAACTGTAAAGATGTGTAACTGCTTTTCTATAAAATACTAGAGTTTACTAGTGATTTTCTCCATGCAAATTTTATACCAGTTTTTAACTCAGATCAAAAGCTATCAAACAAAAAAAGTTTCATCAAAATCGGTTCTCTTGATGTTCAAACAAAAATGAACAAATTTGTGATTTGAAATCAGGGACCATATCATAGCATTTTTATGGAAATATCTTGAATTTACAGACACTTTTGTTACAGTTTTTATAATAGCAAAGATTATTTATATATCAGGAAAATAATAAACATATAAAAAAGAATAAGGGAAAAGTTTTAAAACTATTCTGGAAATCCACATATAAAAATTATTTATCATATTTAGATACCACAAAGGTCACAATATATATACAATATTTATTGAACCAACATATGATACAGGTTTTTAGGACATTTTATGATTAACAACCATAGATTACCTAAACATAGTAAATTGGATAATACATTTAGGGTACAAGATAGTTTGACATATTTTGTATGAAAGATATATCAAAATATCTTTCAAATAACCTAACAAGAACTTACTAAGAAGTGGTGAAACAGGCCCTTAAAGTTTTAAGCTGTGATCCCACACTAGACTCAGGGCCTGGTCGGAGAGGATCACCATTAGTATTAACATTTAGATATAAAATGGAAGTTATAGCATGTAGTATCCCACTGCTGGGCAGATCCTCCTTTCAATAACTAAGTGGAGAGGACACTGCAATCATTCTTCAAGCTTGGAGCTTGTTTCTGGATATATGTGTTTTTAAAAATGTATTTAACAGGGTGCTTCTTAACAAAAAAAACAAAATTGGACCAGCACGTCTAGTATGATTTCTCTACACTCAAGAAACAAATCTCTATGCTTGTATCTTGTCCGATTTTCGTTAAAATATACAGTTTTGTATGGAATTTAAGATTTGTATGGAAATCTTTGAGGCACTGTAACTTTAAAACTAAACATTTGAATGAAAATCTGACAAGATACAAGCATAGAGATTACTTTTTAGATTGTTTCTGAAAAATTTCACTGACTTTAATTGGTTAGTATTGAGAATACAGGGTACTTCTTAATATGCTGACACTTTTTTAAGGAGATGATCAGACCGTCAAAATAAACAACTTTTTCAATGACACCAGCATCGAAATCGCGAAAAAAAAATCAGCTCTTCCATACAAAACTGCAAACCTACTTGAGCCAAATGTATGGGACAGCAGATGTTTTTTTCGCGATTTCAATGTTGGTCCCATAGAGAAAGTTGTTCAGTTTGACAGTCTGATCATCCAATTAAAAAAGTGTCAGCATATTATATTGGACCCTATACCAGACTTCGTTTGTATGGAGCGCGCCAACAGTAAAATACCCTTAATACCAACACTATTTATCAATTTTACCCGACTGCGCCAGAAGGAGGGTTCTATAAATAAAAAACCAATTTATTTCAGGTACTGGTTCGCCCCATTTGGAAAGTCATTAGGTATCAAAAACACAAGAACAAAGAAAGCTCCAAACAATCCAAAATTGGAGGCAGCATATCAAGACTTACCTAAAATAAAACATAAACAGGTGAGTTTAAAATTATCATCTTTTAAAATAATGTGACTAGGTATGCATATTATAAACAGGATGATTATTTAAATGATCAAAATGCTTGGGTCTGAGGTCACTAGCTTATAGTTTATTTTCTTTACTGTCTAATATCAATTATTTTACTAAATAGACTATGTATTATTGTATACATAACTTTAGCTTAAGAATTTATATTGTAATAGTTATTAAGTCGTGTTATGTTGTAGAGTTTCTGGCCGCATCTTCTCTACAGCGACAACGCGTTCCGACGCGGTGGTAGCTTTAAAAAAGATTTGACGTTTGATAAGTGTGCAGCAAGACTTGACTTGACTTGACTATGAAAGGAAATGAACATTAACTCCTTTCAAGCCTTTAAAGATTATAAACCATGCAAATAAATAATAAATTATCATAAATACTGATAAAATATTAAAATAAGACATCACAGTTTAACAAAGCAGTCAAAATCAGTAGGACATTAAAATTATAATGTTAGGGCGAAAATAAAATCATGAACAAAATGTTGCTTTGAAATTGTATGTGTGTTTAGTCTTAAACATGATCAAATATGATGCTGTCCCTGTCTTCAGACAGCAATCACTAAAAGCCATATTTTTTTGCATGCCAGCCTTAACTTTGCCATCAAATTTCAAAATAATCTGATAATCATAATTATCACAATGGATAGAGTTTTGGCACTGCTAGTGAAATGTTGTACTATCTCACAGGAAATACAACGTGTTAATGAATAAGCGCAAAACCTCATACACCCCAACTGATTTATAACAAAATAATTAGATTGACACAATAATTTCATTATATTGATCCTTAAAATTTAAAGTTATTCTCGTTTTAAGTTTTCAGGCAAAAACGATTTGTTATCATTTCAGTAATGAATGAAAGCGCTAACGTGCTCATGGATACATTTTAAGAATCTTGTGTTGGTAGTATGTAAGGTGAGTGTGCCTGTGCGGTGGGTTGACATCGAGATCAGTAAATTTTACAAAAGAATGTTTTAACATTTTGAATAAAATTACCTATGTTGAAACCATAATAATTCGATTCTGCTCTCGATTCTAAACAAACTACTTTATAGTTTTGTGTTTATTCATTAACACGTTGTATAGTCGTATACGTCGTGTTTTATGATTTCTGATGGGCATATCCTATGCTAATTAAGCCACAAATGCATTATATGTATACGTAATTTAGAGTACTCATATTTTTTTAAAAGTAGGTAGGTACTGCTGCTCAAAACATTTGTAAGACATTTTATGAAGCAAAGACTGCATTATTCTAATACGTTTAAGAATGTAACCATAGCAACAGAATCTACACTTGTCGAGAGAATCGAAGCAGAGCTGAAAACGCAATGGCCGCGAGCAATCGCTTCCGAAATAATTGCCGCAATTAACATTCGCGTGGAAATTCGTAATACACGAATGAAATACAGTGTTCTACACACGAAAAACGGATCTTGAAACCACTCCCCGCTTTAAGACTAGATTGACATCAATAAAATGGGAAGAAATGGCTTCCCATTTTATAGGTGTTGAATCGAATACGGGATGTTGTGGTCTCTTTTAAACAATGCATTTGGCGATCTCATTAAACGTGTGGCTTTACACGAATATAAAAAAAATAGACTACCATTTCTTCCCATCATGGGAAGATATGGTAGTATATCACTATAATATCCCGTAGTCGATACAGCAGTGCAGCAGACTATGGGATATTATAGTCTATTTTCAACAGAAATCTGCATTTGGCGATTTAAAAAACTTTACAAGACAAATAAAAAATTGTTCGCTATCGTCGAGCCAGGGGTCTACTTTACTCGGACTTTCGATTTTTCGATGTATCGTGGATGTGTTCGTTGAAATTTCAACTCTATTCCAATGAATTTGCGACAGAAACATTCACGATGAACCGAATCGAAACTCCGAGTTTAGGGCCAGCACACAAACGAAAAAATCTAACTAATTCGGGACCAGGACAAGAATAAAGAATATATTATAGGGTCGTTCTTAATATGCAGACGGATTTTAAGGGGATGATCAGACAATCATACGGAACAACTTTCTCTATGGCACCGATGTCGAAATCGCGAAAAAAAATTTGCTGTTCCACACAAAACTGCAATCCTATTTGATTTGGATTTTATATTCGAATGTATAGGACACATTTGGGTCAAATAGGATTGCAGTTTTGTGTGGAACAGCTGATATTTTATTCGCGATTTCGATGTTTGGTCCCACAGAGAAAATTTTTCAGCTTGATGGTCTAATCATCCTCTTAAAAAACTGTCAGCATATTGAATTGGACCCTGTACACTTACAAAGTTTTGCAACATGCTGTATGTGTACCTAATTGATAGTTGTAGGCAGTTGGACACGCCTCATCGAAGCCCATTACAATTTGACAACCAAGACAATCTCAGTAATGACCAGAACTATTACGAAGTCATTTGTAACTTTTCATTTACAGAGTTAAAAATTGATGTGAGGATGGAATTAGTCAATATGGGGCAAAAGTTCATACATTCCCACCAGTAAAGCAGTCGCGCTAAATAAATCTCAAGGGCTGGCATAACCTCAGGGTTAAAAGCCCCAATTAAAAAAAAAAATGAAGAGTTAAAAAAAAAAATCTCAACTGAACTATGATTGGACCGCGTGCGAACCACAACTTTTAACACATTCGGTATTGCGCTATTCATTTGACAGTCGTTAGAGCAGTTTTGACAGATCGCTCAGACGTTAAAGGCTGTCAGTCACATAGAGTTTAGCGCGATGCGGAATTCAGCACAGTTGAATAGCAATTGGATTGTAATGCGATTAGAACTGAAATTGGATTAGTATTGAACTTGGAAAAAGCCGTGGTGGTCCATTTTCGAGTAGCCTTGCCTGCCGTGCAGGAGGCGATGGTTGGATTGAGTTTTTCGGAACTTATTTGCAACGACGACTACAACTTGTTACGATTTGTAACACCACTGGCTTTTCGGTGAAGGAAAACATCGTGAGGAAACCTGCATGCTCCAATTTCGACGCATTTGTTGTACCCACTGTCCATAACAAGTGGCGACGGGAGCACTCCCCATCACACTGGACAGAGTTTCGGTACTAGTGAAACGTGGATGTTCTGAGTTCTAGAATATCTCTGACTACCCCCTCGGGGAATTACGTTTCGAATTTGATAGATATTTTTACGCCTAGGCGCGGGCATTTAGCATTAGCTATCTCTTGCTACTTGGGATTTCGTGGCTAATCGGGCAATGGATCCCACCATTGTAACTCATGCTCCAAGCTCTACCAACAACGGCAACCATGGGGAAGGAATTGGCCATGAATGTTATTAAATGTTTCGTTGTGGTAGCTATTGGCCTCGCATTCCATGCAGGAGGCGACGAAGGCTCAATCTCAATGAATGTTTAGGAACGTATAGCTTGGCACAAAAGTCGTGATCGTGGTGACAGGTGGAACTAAAATTTTAGTATGGTGGTGTTGCCAGGTTATGCGTTATTCTGACGTTCTTGCGTGGAGACAGCGCCCTAATTTTATCAGGACTTTTTTGCCAAGCTGTATCTCAAAAACAAACGTATAACCAGACTATTTTATACTGCGAGCATAAATAATACAATGTAATATTACTTGGAAACCATTATCATTTGCTGACACTGTTTATTGTTCATTTCTTAGTAATTTAACATTGTTAGTAGGTACCCTGGTGTATTCGGTTAATGCATTTAAAGTGCAATACTTTCTACTTTGTTCGTTACAAACGCATTTTGAATATAAAGAAGTCGTGCTTTGGCATGCGGCGTAGTAACATTTGCGGTCATTTTGTTGAGTTTTCGAGGTCGTCTTCTCTATAACTGTTACACGTTCCAAAACGATGGTAGATTAATATTAAATGTCGTCCAAAAGATAATAATCTACAATTATGTATACAGGGTCCTTCTTAATATGCTGACACTTTTTTAAGGGGATGATCAGACCGTCATACTGAACAACTTTCTCTTTGGGACCAACATGGAAATCGCGAAAAAAATATCAGCTGTCCCATACATTTGGCTCTCGTAGGTTTGCAGTTTTGTATAGAACAGCTGATTTTTATTTCGCGATTTCGATGTTGGTGCCATAGAAAAAGTTGTTCAGTTTAATGGTCGGATCATCCCCTTAAAAAAGTGTCAGCATATTAAGAAGGACCCTGTATAAAGGTGTGAATGAAGTAAAGACGGATACTTTTAAATCAGAAAGTAAAACCAATTCAACGCGAGCGATGTTTCGTGTTCACGCAGCGGACCCACCAAAAGCAGTTAAGCTGGCCTACTTTTTCCGCGTAAAATCCCACTGCAGGGCAAATGCCTATCACGAATAAGCCTTGGGATCCAGCTGCAATTGTGTCAAGGAGGCACCGAGCCTTGAAAATCGTATTTTTTTTATTTCTTAACAATTATACAACATATCCAACAGGGTTCGAAGTGATAATTATCATCACTAATTATCTTGATAATTAAACGTTGATAATTATAAAATTGATTGGAAACACAAAAATCTTGCGCTAGCAATGTCACGCCATGTATTTCGGATCATGGTTCGCGAAAAACGAAGCTCACAAACATGAAATCATTTTTCTCACTGTTTTCTGTTGTTTTTCTCAATTATTTGTTATTCATTGTGATGAGAAACTATAATGTCAAATAATAGGTGCTGTTTGGTCTGTATAAGAGTCTTTTAAAGAAAAAACTTGTTCTCAAAACTAAGAATAAGCTTGAACAATCATCAAAGAAAATAATTATCTTCATAATTTCACCACCACAGGCGTTTCGGTGAAGGAAAACATCGTGAGGAAACCTGCATGCTTCAATTTCGAGGCATGTATTGTACCCACTGTCCATTATGTGGCGACGGGCTCACTCCCCGTCACACTGGACAGAGTTTCGGTTGTGAGTTGTGAGCATATGCTATGATAATTTCGAACCCTGATTTCCAAAAAACAAGAATGTCACTTTGTAGTCACTACTGATTTACAATTTATTGGATCATTAGGGATTTGTTTTTGTAATGTTTGTAGTTTTAGATTTTTTATCGTCGAAGGAAAAGTTTCTACTTTTCCTTCCTTATGTACTACAATGTGGCAATGGAATAAATATTTGAAATTGAACATAACACATTGATGTAGAATACTATGGACGCCGGGTCTAGTACAAAATTCTCGAAAAAAGTTTCCTAGACTAAACTACGCAAACCGAAGTACATGTACTAATATAAACCAACTAAAAACATTGAAAATGCTGAAATTCTTTTCCATCCCACTCCCCCATCGGGGGATGGCGCACGCTGCGCGCCCGCGCGTGCACTTAGTCGGCCGATCAAACGAAGACTGTCGCGTAATTGGTTCTCTTTTTACGTTTTGGTGCTCTTTTGGTTCGGACACTTTTGAGCGCGGACCCTACGTCCAGTAGTTGGTAAGTCGATGATAAAACATAATAATCCTTAATGTTTCGATAAAATGAAAATCAACAATGACTACAATGCGTCATTTTTGTTTTTTGTAAATGTTTTATAATTAATTATAAATATAAAAATCTTATTGAGGTCAGCACCGTAGGCTCCGTACAAGCTTACCACTAACTTTCCCCCATCATCATAAGCTAGTCTGTTGATAACTTTGTTCCTAGATTAGTTTTATTATGTTAGCAAGATAACTAAAATAATTCTTCGTTTCGTTTCAGTTTTTAAGCCAGGAAGAGGTAAATGTAGCACTGTTTAATAATGCACTATTATTTCCATACTATCGCATTGATATTTAATTTATTCAAAGGACTATCGGTATTTCATTTCTGAGGTCGACTGTATCATGCCATATATTAGGGGTGCTTCAGACCATCAAACTGAACAGCTTTGAACAACAATGAAAACATGAAAAAAAAAGTTTCCTAAATCTGTGACAATGTCCAAGACATTTATTTATTTACTAGAGTTTACCCGCGACTTCGTCCACACAAATCATATACCGGATTTTAAGTCAGATCATAAGCTATCAAACAAAAAAAGTTTCATCAAAATCGGTTCAGTAATTTTTGCGTGATGCTGTTACAAACATACAAACAAACAAACAGACAGACAAAAATTTTAAAAGTTTTTGATTTGAAGTCCGGGATACCTAAAAACCATATCGTAATCTTTTTCATGTAAATATCTTCAATGTACAAACACACTTCTGTAACAGTTTTATAATACCTATAGTTAAGAAGATTAAATCTCTACTCGACCCATCCCATTCCTATGTATATGTTTTCAATGTTGATCCTATTTTGAAAGTTGTTCAGTTTAAACTTCTTAACCACCTCTAAAAAGTTTACATCATAGAACATGCATATAAATGAAAAAATATTGGAAAATTAGAATTTGAGGAAATGTTTTGCCGAAGTCAATGAATTTTTTTAGATTAGTTAGCCGCATTTCTATCCTTGGCTTTTAGTAGTAACGTAGTAGTTTTATACTTCAATACCCTCTTATGTAACGCATTGATGTTTACACCCTGTATAATTTTTTGGCCGCATATCCCAATATTCCGAAGTCAGATTCGGCTTGGGGATAGAAATGTACAGTAGTACCAGGTTTATAAGTCTCACCGATGTACCTGCGCAGTTGACAAATTTTATAGCACGCGAAATTTTATTGGCCAATCGGGATGTGCCACCGTCAATCCCTTGCCACGATTGGCTAATTGTTTTCGCTGCTATCCGACTTTGCACCCTTTGATTACCAAACGACTTCGGGTTTTGTCGGGGAACTTTGCGTAAACGAAGATTGACGAGGGTAATTATTTTCCTGGTCGTAATGTACAAGCACACGCATATAATTGACATCATTTCATTTATCATTTGGTAGTGAAATACGAAAACTGTTTCGAGATTTTTGGATGCTTATCATGATACATATATTTTTTTTTAAATTTAATAGTTTTAAAAATATTTTGCAAAAACAAATAATGCGCAGTTAGGCATCACCCATCAGATATCCTTTGCCTTCTGATGTAACAGGTAATTAAAAAAAAGTTGACAAGTTGACAACGGAACGTACAGTCAGTCTATAACATATGTCAATTTGTGTCATAAGTAACAGAAGTGTATATTAGCTACAGCGTAATTTTAAAATTATAAAACTAGTAAAAGTGAGTGCACAATAGTGATTTTTATATCTAAGTGTGTGTCTTTAAAATTCAATTACTGTGATGTATACATCTTTCGCGAAATTATATAATTAGTTGTGATATTCACTAAAAACTCTCATTCAGTGACGGTACATACAAAGTTCATCATAACGTCGTCGGGTAACTTTTATATTGACCAGTTCAATAACCTCAGTGGATTTGAGCGCTGCTCAGAAAGCGATCCTATTTTTTCGCCTAGTGTAACATCCGCGCGCTGGTGTAGTGGCCTGATACTGTTTTTATGATCATCGCTGCGCTGAACGCTCCGGGTTCCAATCCTGACCAACATCAAAAAAGATTTCACTAACTTTTAAATAATTTGGATTGAATATGCGCCACCTTGTCAAGATTTATATGTACTAACTCACCCCGCTAGAAGACTTAAAAAGTGATCTTAGATATCGATCGGGTCTTGAACTTCAAAGCGTCGACTGAGAACATCCGAATCATTCTTCAGAGATGGCGGCAAGAGCGAAACCAAAGATCAACAATTGTTCGGGATGTATGTCTGCAATAAAAGGGAAAGAATTTCTACGTTGTTCCCTATGCAGCGAAATTTACGATTTATTTTGTTCATCTGTCTCTTCAGAAGATTTCAAATCGATGACAAGGGACGCCAAGAACTCTTGGATATGTCAAGCATGCAAAAGCAGGTTCCCTAAAGGTGATAATACACAAACTCCAATCCGCACGCCCAAATCAGGAGCAGGCTCTCAAAATCCAAAAAATAACAACGATAGAAGGGAAAGCTCTGATAACACTTCTATTCAAGATCAGGTTATTGCTGCAATAAAAAGTGAACTGCCTCGCATGCTATCGGATGTCGTGAAGACTGAATTAACCGGAATCAAAAATGATCTTCAGGAACTTTTAGAGCTACGCAAGTCAGTCGCATTCCTTAGTGAAATGCACGATGAAATGAGGAATAGCATTGCAAGTCTCACCAGTGACAACAAGCAATTAAAACGCGATAACAGCGCTCTCCTAGCGTCGGTCAGCGAGCTGTCTGATAGACTTAACTCTCTAGAGCAGCACTCTCGCGACAACAATTTGGAGATTCAAGGAGTTCCGGAGCACCGAACCGAGAGTCTTCCCAATCTAATCCAGACATGTGCTAATGCAGTAGGTCACAAACTTAGTGACAGCGACGTGGTGCATTACACCAGAGTTGCTAAACAGAACAGGGAGAGCAAGCTACCACGTTCGATCATAATTAAATTCAGAAATATGCAATGTCGTGATGAGTTTTTCTCCGCCGTGTTCAGATACAATAAAGCAAACCCAACTGAAAAACTAAACACATCCTTACTGGGAATAGCCGGTGATAAGAAACCTGTGTATGTCTCGGAGCACCTCTCCCCGGCTAACAAATCTCTCCACGCTGCCACAAGAAAAAAGGCGAAGGAAATGTCATACAAATTTGTGTGGGTCCGTAATAGCCGAATTTATGCCAGAAAAGATACCGAGTCACAATATATTCTAATTAAGAATATGAATAGCTTAGACTTACTTAAATAGTTCATTAATTTGTTTGTTGTTTTGAATCGGTTTACCGTGTAAGTTTCCCTAGATTGTTTGTATCAAAAATGGCTCTGTCTATTTATTACCAGAATGTACGGGGGATGAATAGTAAATCAGTTGATATATATAATGCAATATTATGTAATAATTATGATATTATATGTCTTAGCGAAACATGGCTTACTGGACCTGTCCTGTCTTCCGAGTATTTTGATGGAAGATATCGTGTGTTCCGCAGAGATCGTAACGATGCATTTCTTAAACGATTCAGGAAGAAGTATGGTGGTGGCGTTCTCATAGCTGTGTCTAAAAGTCTCGAGGTTGATATCAAAGTAGAATGGCAATCCCAACTAGTTGAAGACCTATGGTTGCAAGTAAAAATTAATAATCGGACTTATATTAACGTTGGAGTGGTTTACCTCCCTGATTACTTACCTACTGTCCTATTTAAGGGTTTTTTAGATAAATGTAAATCGGTCTTAGAAATGTCCCCAAATAGACACACTATTGTCATGGGTGATTTTAATCTCGGTGATGTTAAATGGTCGCGTGATACTGGTTGCCCGTTGCATCACAACTGTGACAAATCGGAAGCCCTTTACGAATTGTTACACATAACGAATTTTCATCAACTTAACACTATCTCCAATCACCTTGGAAGAGTCCTAGACTTGGCATTGACTAACATTCCTGGTTCATTTTCGTTAATGCAAGCAGTACCTATTAGTCGTCTCGATCTGCATCACCCACCCTTTGAGCTTTTCTATCGCGGGACACTACCGAATTTAATTGAGAACAAAAATCCTCATAAACTCTGCTTTAGAAAGACTGACTACGAGAACTGCATTAAGGAGTTGCTTGAGATTGACTGGGACATGGATGCTGGTGAGCTGGATTGTGATGAATTCACTCAATTATTTTATAACAAGATTTACGATATTATAGAAAGATACACTCCAAAATTAAAACAAAAACACAGTAACTACCCGATTTGGTTTTCTAAGAATCTTATAAAGCTTCTAAAGGATAAAGATAAATATCACTCGCGTTTTAAGCGCCACAGAAACCCTAGAGACTATGATACATATTCACTTTTAAGATCAAGAGCAAAGGAATCAATTGACAAGTGTTTTAACTGTTACATAACTAACATTGAAGATGACTTAACTAAAAATATCAAAGCTTTTTGGCGGTACACTAAAAGTAAGAGGGTAACGAACGATATCCCCAGTCGCTTGTCATACGGAAGCCGTACGGCAGAAACAGGAACTGATTCTGCTAATTTGTTTGCTGACTACTTCTCATCTGTGTACGTAACTGGGTCAAATATTAACTATAACCCCCGGTTTGTCCCACTCAATTTCACGATGAGTGGCTTACAAATACCGATCGACTTAGTTACAACTAAATTGAAAAAAATAGATATTACAAAGGGCGCCGGACCTGACGGGATTCCTCCCATTTTCATCCGTACTTGTGCTAAAGCTCTCGCCCCTCCTTTGTCTATAATTTTTAATAAGTCTCTGAAAGAAGGTGTTTTCCCATCTCTGTGGAAGATCGCTAAGATCACACCAATTCATAAGTCCGGTGACAAAAAAGACGTAACTAATTACCGTCCAATAAGTATCCTTAGCTGCTTTGCCAAGATATTTGAAAGTATGGTTTACGAGCATTTATACAATCATCTAAGACATTGGTTGAATCCAAGGCAGCATGGATTTGTGACGGGAAGATCGACCAACTCGAACTTACTGATTTACACGACCTATTTGTGTGAATCTTTCAACAGTAAAATACAGGTCGATTCGGTATATACTGACTTTGCTAAAGCCTTTGATCGTGTGAACCATTACATCCTATTATCAAAGGCCTATCATCTGGGAATTCATGGTAGTCTTCACAGATGGCTGACTTCGTACTTGCTCAATCGGTCGCAGATTGTAGCGTTGTATGGATATGACTCGGTCCCATTTTTGGCTAGATCCGGTGTTCCGCAGGGCTCAAATTTGGGTCCATTGCTATTTTTGGTCTTCATAAATGACCTCTTAGAGAAGATCGACAGCGAGTGTTTAGCATATGCAGATGATATTAAAATCTTCCGCAGGATTTCTAATGTGAATGAATGTGCGTGCCTCCAAAATGATCTTGACGTGATACACGAATGGTGCGTCGAGAACGATATGTCATTAAATACGAGCAAGTGTCAATTTATTACCATCACAAAAAATATTAATCAAATTTCATTTGTATACAGAATTAATGGAGCTCCTCTTGAAAGAGTTTATGTGATTAGGGACCTGGGAGTGCTTATCGACGCAACCCTATCTTTTGTACCGCACTATGATAGTATCGTCAGTAGAGCAAAGAAAACTGTTGGTTTTATAATCCGTACCGCAAAACCATTCAAAAGAATGAGTTCTTGGGTCATCCTATACATGTCTCTAGTGCGAAGTATTCTCGAATACTGCTCGAGTGTCTGGTTTCCTTTTTATAAAATTCATGTTGATAGAATAGAGTCCCTTCAGCGTAGGTTTCTTAGAATCATGTTTAGTCGTTTTGGTCTGAGGCGCAAAATACCACTCTACGAAGATAGGATGCTTAAAGTAAAAATCCTTAGTCTAGAGGATCGTAGAAAAATAGCAGATCTAAATCTGCTTCATAAAATAGCGAACGGTACGATGGGCAGCAGTTTACTTGAAAAAATTAGGATCAAGGTCCCGAGCCGTTCTATGCGTCATCCACAGCTATTTGACATACCACCTACCTACAATAATGTCTCTGCGAACAGTCCATTGCTGAGAATGAGTAGGTCGTATAATAAGGTTTGCGATCGCCTGGACATATTCTGCGATAGCTCTATTTCATTTAAAAAATCTATGCACCGATGTTTGGATATGATTTAGTGTGTTTAATGTGTTTATCTGTTTGTCTTTCTTTGTGATGAAAATTTGTATTCTCTTCTTTTGATGTGTACCTTGCGCCTTGATGTGTTGTCTAAATGTGTAAAAAAAAATTTTAGTTATCTATTTGTATTTTTGGCTGTCTGTTAATATCATACTCATATAAGTGTAATCCTTTTTAAACTGTTTATGGATATATGAAGCATTAAGTAAGCTGTGTACAGTTTTAATTGGGCTTCAGATTAAGTACTGTCTGTTCACTTATACTGTAATTTTTTTATTGTTGTAATCTGTTGCCTGTTACTGCACCTAATAAATAAATAAAAATAAATAAAAATAAAAATAAAGTCGTGACATGAATTGTTTGAGGAACAACAGCGTTTAGTATGGTGGTGGTTGTTATGTCATTTTTTGTCAAGACTTTTTAGACAGACTACCGTATGTGTGTGTGTATATTGGGCAAAGGTATTACTGTCATACAGCCTACCTTTGTAACTTACGTCATAAATTTTTTAGTAGATATTTTCTCTGAAACGAAAGAAAACTATTAAAAAATAAAAAATACGGGTCTCTTAATTAACACTAAACTATCTATAAATCAAATAAAAGTTTTATGATTTTGAATTGTTGTCAATTCCACAAATCCGTAGACTTTTCAATAGACTACATATATGAAATGAACACAGTATCTCACAGTGTTCCCAGACGTGCGATAATTATCCTAGATCTACGATATTTTCGAGTGGCATACGATAGAAAATAAAAGTCTGGTATCGCACGATAATTCGTAAAAATTACACGATAATCCACGATAATTTTTAAATGTAATGGAATCAGTGTTTCTAATCTCTATTTTCCACTATATTTTCCGATAAATTTCTATGAAACATCATACTAACGTTTAGTATTGGGTACAGTGTTCAAATATTACTAAAATTTAAGTTTTAATGAGAAAAGTTGAGGTACAAAATATTTACTCATCGTGTCGTTTCAATCAAAAGTTGTACTAAGATTCCATAAACACTACCTTTAAATATGTAACTAGCACGTAATGTAGGTGTGTGATGATTGTGTGAATGATTGAATTTCGTATATCATTTGGTTCTCACTCTCTTTTAGACTCGAAAGAGACATCCCAAATTCCCAAAACTATCGTAAGTTTTGGGAATTTGAGATGCGATAAAAACACGATAATTTTGTGGCCAATCTGGGATAATTCTTAATCATGGATCTGGCAACACTTGATCTCTGTAAACTTTATAGAGAGTTTGCTTGGCGCCATTGCTCTTGCTGTGTTTCGTGTTATTTGAAATTCGTAAAAAATTGGTTTTAGTGATATTTGTGACATAATTTCGTGCGGATTGTGTACCAAACAGTTGCGTAAAGTGACCGACGTAATAGGAATCTCAAATAAATACGATAACAGAACATAAGTTTTGGTTCAAGTTAACTCGTACATAGTCATTTTGGCGGCAACGCGCGAGCTTACAAATCGACCATAGATTCATCGTCATCTATCATCCCATCATCAAAATAAAGAATATAAAGAAAAAAAATAACGAATGGCTCAAAAGGACTAGTATCCAGAGCAGTTAAAGACATTTAAAAAAAAAAAGTAAACTTTATAACACAATACACATAGTCGGCATTCCATTTCGGGGTGGTTAGAAGCTAACAAAACCACTTTGTAGTTCAATGTTTAGGGTATGCCTAGTTAGCAATATTCAGTAGTTTGTTTATAAATTAACGCATACGCAACACGTAATTTATAACACATTATGTGGTTAATTAGTGTTAATTTCCCAATACATTTCGACTCCTGCCTAATTATTAAGAGACGTTTATTCCGAACGCACTAATTCGCGCTGCATACAAACGAATTCTGGTTATATTTTCAATACTAACCAATTAAAGTCAATGAAATTTTGCAGAAACAATCTAGAAACAAATCTCTATGCTTGTATGTTGTCAGATTTTCGTTAAAATATACAGTTTCAATGCTAGGATTAATTTAAGATTTGTATGGAAGTCTTTGAGGCACTGTAACATTAAAACTATACATATTAACGAACATCTGACAACATACAAGCATTGAAATTAGTTTCTAGATTATTTCTGAACAATGTCATTGACTTTAATTGGTTAGTATTGAAAATATAACCAGACTTCGTATGTATGGAGCGCGCCAACGGTAATATACCCTCAAACTTCTTTATCTATCGTATTAATAGATATTGCCTCAAATTGCGATCCCCGTCCAGGCCAGGTCCAGTGGCAAGTAACCTTGCCTGCTGGGCAGGAGGCGATGGTCCGATCCCCGTCTATGCCGACTCGCACCAATGAGTTTTTCGGAATTTATGCACGATTTGTAACACCACTGGCTTTTCGGTGATGAAAAACATCGTGAGGAAACCAGCATGCTCCAATTTCGAGGCATGTATTTTATCCACTGTCCATTACATGTCGCGACGGGTTCACTCCCTGTCACACTGGACAGAATTTCGGTACTATTTAAACGTGGATGTTCTGTGGTTTCATAATATCTCTGACTACCCCCTCGGGGAATTAGTCGTGAGCATATGCATGTTTTTGGTGGGATTTTCATTACTTGAATGGCAACTTAAAATAAAACTGACTGCCCGTCCGCCCTTTATCATAATTTGATCGAACATTAAATCTATTTCTATTGTTACATTCCATTAACTATTAAGAGGATATAATTCGGAGCGCGCTCCATACAAACGTACAATGACTACAATGCAATGTGACATTCTTGTTTTTGTTTAAATCTCAACTATTATAAAGGAGTCACGTTGCAGGTTCTGACCCGAGCACTTGTCTCGCGTGGTTTTTGCGCGTCGTGTTTTTGCCTGCCACGAGGCTCCGCAATCGTCAATCTCTTCTTTTTCTTGATCAAAAACAATTCCTGAGAATGAGATAGATACTCCCACAAACTACTCTACACTAACGGAAATGCAGTGCTAACGCACAAGCATGAGTCCATTAAATATAAATAATAATAAAAAACTATTATAAAACTGTATCAGAAGTGTGTACTGTACATTAAAGATATTAAAAAATATATACTATATGGTTTTTAGGTGTCCCTGCTTCCAAATGACCAATTTTTGGATTTACTGTCTGTCTGTTTGTTTATACAAGCATCACGCAAAAACTACTGAATCGATTTTGATGAAACTTTTTTTGTTTGAAAGGTTATAATTTGACTTAAAATCAAGTATAAAAAAACGGGTATCAAGGGTATAAAGCTCGAGTTGTATAATATAAATAGTTTAGAATAAAAACATACAATTGATGTCATCACTGAAGGTTCGGTACCCTCCTAAGAGGTTCCTCCTCCCTTTAAGACTAGAGTGAGAGTGAGACATACCAATTGTAAAGTGTCCACTTTTTTTGACGTTTAGGTTTGAGTTTGTGGTGTCAAGTAGTATGGACAAAAGGCACCAATCGACATATGGCCTTATGTTTACGGTCACTTTTCACACACACTAGCTCAAAAAAAAGTGGACAGCCACATAAACAAATATCTATAGTTCCATCTCCTTCTACTATTAAAGGTATGTCATAAGACAAAAGAGACCAACTACAATCGTAAATTTATGCGGACTCTATGGAGATCCTTCCTCTTAGGTACCCTCTTAAAAAAGATAAACCATCCTTCCCCTTTCCTACATCAAACCAGCATAAGAATTATTCATGGGTGTTAACCACAAGATGACGTGACCTAGGATCTTGTTGTGTAACAAGTAACTACCCGATTCTGCTTATTATAGTTAAGATATTTAGTTTATTAATTTCAGACATTTGATATGATGATCCTCAGAACATCCACGTTTCACCAGTAGTACCGAAACTCTGTCCAGTGTGACGGGGGGTAAGCCCGTCGCCACTTATAATGGACAGTAGGTACAATACATGCCTCGAAATTGAAGCATGCAGGTTTCCTCACGATGTTTTCCTTCACCGAAAAGCCAGCGGTGTTACAAATCGTACATAAGTTCCGAAAAACTCATTGGTACGAGTCGGTCTGGACGGGGATCGAACCATCGCCTGCACGGCAGGCAAGGTTACTCGCCAATGGACCACCACGGCTCGGGATGTTCTGAGGTTTCAGAATATCTCTGACTACCCCCTCGGGGAATATAGTCGTGAGCATATGCTATGCTATGATATGATGATTATACAGAGTGTAAGTGACAGCCTAGCAAATACAGAAACGGTGAACTCAGACCATCAAACTAAACAATTTTCACTACGGAGCCTACGTCAGGAAACGCGAAAAAAAATCACCTGTCCCATACAAAACTGCTGTACCTACCCGACTCAAATGTATGGGACAGTTGATTTTTTTTCGCGTTTCCTGAGGTAGGCTCCATAGTGAAAGTTGTTCAGTTTGATGGTCTGAGTTCACCGTTTCAGTATTTGCTAAGCTGTCAGTTACACCCTGTAGAAATAAACTATGCGTGGATGGTCGTAAATGGCTAATAGCTTATTATTCTAAATACTTTATAATGTAAAAGAGGCTTATAGCATCCCGAATAATATAAAATAAACATATTACTTACAAATAACCTAGTACAATCATAATACGTTACCGATCTTGTAAGCGATATAATCGGAAACTAACACAATAGTAATAACTGATAGAAATTTCTACTTAAGGGGATATAATTCGGAGCGCGCTCCATACAAACGTACTATGGTGATATTTTCAATACTAACCAATTAAGCTCAATGAAATTTTTCAGAATCAATCTAAAAACAAATTTCTATGCTTGTATAGAGTCAGATTTTCGTTAAAATGTATAGTTTTAAAGTTACAGTGCATAAAAGATTTTCAAACAAATCTTAAATTAATGCTAGCATTGAAACTGTATATTTTAACGAAAATCTGACTCCATACAAGCATAGATATTTGTTTCAAGATTGTTTCAGCAAAATTTCATTGAGTTTAATTGGTTAGTATTGAAAACATCACCATAGTACGTATGTATGGAGCGCGCTCCGAATTATATCCCCTTAAGTAGAAATTTCTATCAGTTATTACTATTGTGTTAGTTTCCGATTATATCGCTTACAAGATCGGTAACGTATTATGATTGTACTAGGTTATTTGTAAGTAATATGTTTATTTTATATTATTCGGGATGCTATAAGCCTCTTTTACATTATAAAGTATTTTGAATAATAAGCTATTAGCCGTTTACGAGCATCCACGCATAGTTTATTTCTACAGGGTGTAACTGACAGCTTAGCAAATACTGAAACGGTGAACTCAGACCATCAAACTGAACAACTTTCACTATGGAGCCTAACTCAGGAAACGCGAAAAAAAAATCAGCTGTCCCATACATTTGAGTCGGGTAGGTACAGCAGTTTTGTATGGGACAGGTGATTTTTTTTCGCGTTTCCTGACGTAGGCTCCGTTGTGAAAATTGTTTAGTTTGATGGTCTGAGTTCACCGTTTCAGTATTTGGTAGGCTGTCACTTACACCCTGTATAATCATCATATCATAGCATAGCATAGCATATACTCTCGACTATATTCCCCGAGGGGGTAGTCAGAGATATTCTGAAACCTCAGAACAGCTCGAGCCGTGGTGGTCCAGTGGCGAGTCCTTGCCTGCCGTGCAGGAGGCGATGGTTCGATCCCCGTCCAGACCGACTCGTACCAATGAGTTTTTCGGAACTTATGTACGATTTGTAACACCACTGGCTTTTCGGTGAAGGAAAACATCGTGAGGAAACCTGCATGCTTCAATTTCGAGGCATGTATTGTACCCACTATCCATTGCAAGTCCACCCCCCGTCACACTGGACAGAGTTTCGGTACTACTGGTGAAACGTGGATGTTCTGAGGATCATCATATCAAATGTCTGAAATTAATAATCGAAATATTAAGAAGTAGAATCGGGTAGTTACTATTTACACAACAAGATCCTAGGTCACGTCATCTTGTGGTTAACACCCATGAATAATTCTTATGCGGGTTTGATTTAGGAAAGGGGAATGATGGTTTATCTTTTTTTAAAAGGGTTTTTTTTTTTATAATGTCTTTAACGGCTCTGGATACTAGTCCTTTTGAGCCATTCCTTAATTTTTTCTTTATATTCTTTATTTTGATGATGGGATGATAGATGACGATGAATCTATGGTCGATTTGTAAGCTCGCGCGATGCCGCCAAAATGACCATGTACGAGTTAACTTGAACCAAAACTTATGTTCTGTTATCGTATTTATTTGAGATTCCTGTTACGTCGGTCGCTTTACGCAACTGTTTGGTACACAATCCGCACGAAATTATGTCACAAATATCACTAAAACCAACTTTTTACGAATTTCAAATAACACCAAACACAACAAGAGCAATGGCGCCAAGCAAACTCCCTTTTAAGAGGGTACCGAACCTTCAGTGACACCAATTGTTTTTTTTATTCTAAACAATTATACAACACAAGCTTTTACCCGCAACTTTGTTCGCAAAAATTTTATACTTGATTTTAAGTCAAATTATAACCTTTCAAACAAAAAAAGTTTCATCTAAATCGATTCAGTAGTTTTTGCGTGATGCTTTTACAAACAAACAGACAGACAGTAAATCAAAAAATTGGTGATTTGGAAGCAGGGACACCTAAAAACCATATAATATATATTTTTTAATATTGTGAAAAAATGTGATTTCGTGCTGCCAGACCCCTATTCCAACTTCCTGGTCAAGTCAAACTGTCAGGATTGCGACTGGATTTGGAGTAATTTTTGGGCTTGGGTTGACACCGTGTTCGATAAAACTTAGTTTCCAATCAAATTTATGTGGTATGGAATCCTCGGTGCGTGAGTATCACTCGCACTTGGCAGTTTTTTTTCTTCTTTTAACCGACTAGGTTACTAATGCATACAGATAACAGATTACCTAATGTTTAGCCTTCATTTACAATTTACTAAACAGATCTAGGAACTCAAAAAATTACGTGATATGAATTCGTTTGAATTTCTTTGTAGTAACACCGTTTAGATTTAGCATGTCTAAAAATGTTTCGCTACGTTTACATTATGTACATAAACTCACGACCTTTACTGTTCGGGGTATTCAGAAACTATAAAAACACAAACTACTAATATTTCGCAAACATTTGAGTCGAGCAGGCATGGCATTAGTATGGAACAGCTGATTTTTGTTTTGCTCCGATCGGTTTGCTCATAAAGCAAAAGTTTTTCAGTTTGATGGGTAGACTCTTAGTTTAAAAGGATGCTAATGATATCAATTTCACCCTGTAGTTAGGTTGTGTGAAAGAAATATTGTTCAGTTAAGCCGTGAATCCACTAGGCAACATTTGGCGCGCGTCATGTTGCACAACATGTTGCCCAACATTTTGAAAGGCAGCGCGCAATTTTTGTAAACAACAAACAAAGAGCCGCGCGTCATGTTGCGCGCCAGCTGGCAACGTCGCGCGCTGTTGTGCAACGTTGCTGAACATGTTGAGCGTCAAGTGTTGCGCGCCAAATGTTGCCTAGTGGATTCACGGCTTGACAATAATTTTTAAATGAACCGTTTACAATGTCGCATTGACCCCGCTGTTCATTGATCTTCATCTGATACGAATACTTTGTCGTTGCTCACGGCCTTTGCAATTATTGGACTAATTTATAAACACTTGTTTTTGCGTCATTCCGTCTGCGGCTGTAGTATGCTGCGCGCGAAAAGGCTATATATCTCGGTCGTTCGCGCGAAAGAGAGCTAAGGGGCGATAGCATTATATCACGCTGCCACTGAAAATAGGTAGTTGTAGCCCCGGCCCCCTAGAGATTTTAGTTTCCTTACATATACTTTTCTTTCATTGTATATTCATATTTAAATTGCACCCATCCTCGTTCTATCTTCTTGCGTTCTTCTCCGTTGGGAAAGGAGGGGCCTTTCCCAACGGCTGGCGACGCCCTTGTAGATAGTGCTATCTTCTCTTCTCCGTCTACCATTGAGAAAGATCTCAACAAAACAGTGCCTCATGTGTCATGACGTCATGCAGGCATCTACTCATGCGCATCCAGTAATCAGTGCTATTGCCTCAAACAATAAAGTCTCATTGAACGTCCAATTCTATTAATTATCGCCTACCAAGCTCCATTGGAACTCTGGAATGAATCTACGGCGTTATAGGTCGACCCAGATTGCTAATTATCATATACGTAGATATTTTACGAAACTCTGCTATGAACCATGAGCATACCCAACCAAAGGGGGAGTAAATCAGATATTGTTTGTAGGTATTAATTAGCCAAGTGTATGGAAGGCATGGTGCTCCAGGGAAAGGATCCAGAGAGGCAGCTGCCTATCTGTCCTACCTTGGAACCCAGATGTCCGACTTGTTCAATGGTTATGTCCGGAATTAAGGGCAATTTTCTAAATCACCCAAGTTCAGGACTGATATAGAGGATAGCAGTTTATGTGCTTGGATATAATGCTCGTCGACTCACTTCCTTGGCATAGCTTTGGTATATTTTTCGGGCACAGGCCCGCCTCTTGTAAACCAGCATCTAAATCACCAATCAACACGAGACAATGAAGTCCAGCGAGCCCGTCTATATTAGAACCTGCGACGAATTTCAATAATTGAAAATTGGAGTATAAAAATTAATATCAGATTTCCCTCTATTGCAAACGGGAAACCACAACAGGAAAAGCATCGGTAGATAGGTCTTATTGTATATCCAGCCTACAGCTTGCTAATGCAGCATTCGTGAAAATAGGAATAGGAAAAATGAATATCCAAATTCCCTTGTGGGGACTTGCCACAGATGTCAACACCCACAAGTTATAGCAACGAAGCTAACAGATGGCGCTACGGTCTCACTCGCTAATGTGTACGTAAGACAACTTGCGACGTCACATTAGTAACCCGTTAGCCGCTACACATAAGGTTCACAATCGTATACAAGACATGAATCGCGCAAGAGAAATAATCACAGAGATTCGATATATATACAAGGTCCAACTAAGATCTGTTGGACCACGGCAGGTCCCCAGGCTTCACACCTAGCCTGGCGGAAGATCTTCCCTTTTCACCGGAGGAACCATCCACAGTAGTTCCTCCACACCCTCTAATGCAAATGGAAAATAACAATATGAAAAGCTTAGGTACATAGGTCTTATTGTATTCCAGAATACAACTTGCTGGTACAACGTTCTTGACTAATTTGAAGGCCTACTGGAACGGTGGTGTTAAGCGTTCCTTTTCACGGCACAACACCGTCTAATTGAACGTAATAAACATCTATGAACTAGTCTGTTTGAACACTAAAAAAGACCTTGGCGTTATTGTTTGACCCAGTTTTGTAAACGCCAACATTATGACTTCTATCTCTGTGTATATTGATTTTATTTAATATCACTTGAAGCTTTGGAAGTCGGGGATTATTTAATATTTTGATGAATACGGTACATGCGTTGACGGATACGTCAAGACATCAGAAAGCAATATTTTCCCCAAGCCTCAAGCACCAGCAACTCGAATGCGTGATTGATATTTGAAGTTAGTAAGACTTGCAAGTCTTGTGAGCCAAATGGAACATTAATAAATAGGCCAGCCAATAGCAAATCAAAACTAAATTGGATGCATTACAATTGTTACGTACCTTATGGGATGTTGGTTCATTCATTACCACACTATTCAAAGGCCACTGAAGTCAGAATAGTTTAAAAATATTACGTTTATTGCTCGAGTTTTTGTGATTTATGTATTTATATTTTTAAAATCCATATTGTGAGGCAGCATAATGTTCTTTCACTGGTATAGTTATAGATAGCGACTAATCAAGGTTTAATATCATCACGACATCATCCTCGATAACCTGCCCTTACTTTACAGGATGTTAAAAAAAACTTGTTGGAGCCTTTAGGAGGTGCTTCAAACCATCAAACTGAACAACTTTCACTATGGAGCCAACATTGAAAAAAAAACACCAGTTTCATGCAAAACTGCAGTACACAACTCGACTCAAATGTATGGGTTCTAATCTATAGCTCTGTCCCTCAATTAGAATCTGAATTTAGGAAGGTGTAATAAGCCTTTTTACTTATAAACTCGGTGACTACGTTGGTAGCAACGTCGCGGTTCATAGATAAACTTAAGAAAAAAACAGAACTTTGTCTATTATACAGAACAGTTACGCCGACGTTATACTAAGTTTAAGTTATTCCGGGTTTATTAGTAGACATTTTGCTTATTCTTAGTTTGTTCTTGGTGTAACATTTTATACCACATTTGTTTATACCAGTGTTAATGTTTGTGACTCAATCTCGCGGCTGAACGGATTAAATTTGGCAAACAGCACACAGATATATGTTCTGGATAGTACATAGGATACTTTTTGAAGGCTATACTAATAATGTAAAAACGTAATAAAAATCTCAGATAAGATTGTGCGATAATCTCGCCTTGGTCTGTGTGATCATTGTTTATCATAATTACTACGTATTTGCTAAGTATATTATTTTATTTTACAAACGTAAATACGCGATATCTAATTTTACAATGAGATTAGTATGTTATCTATATCATCTCTTGCGTTGTCATATAGCATATCATTAGGCCTCAATAGGCTGATATTTGTGATACCATGTTAATTAAATGTAACAGCTGATTGTAACCAAATGTCTAAACAAATAAATATTTTTGATGTTTCTAAAAAAGTTATTGCAATATTAAAAGTGTGTTACTTAGTTTTGCAGGCCAGTGTTTAAGCTAATTTTGTTGGACCTATAAAAGTCAGTTCCAACTGTTGAGTAATTTGGAACTACAATTCTTTTTTTTAGAGTTAGCAGAAGAACCAATTTTAAAAAGAAAATTGAAACTTATTTTGATAAGCAAGTGTGTTTTTAATATCAGATGTTCCACATGGCTGTGTCGATAAGGTCGGTTATCTCCTTAACTATTGTTTAACGTAACGCAGCGTAATCTTGATTTAATCATTTTGATAAAAATACGAATTGCCATTTCTGTTTGATGTTTGATGATTTCAAAATCATAATCATGTTTCGGATTTCGGAGCTGGTTTGGCAACACCTTGGAAACTTGGCTGTTATTTCATACCAATTGGAAAAAACTGACAAGAAGATGTAAGCATGTGCCATACCGAGAGAGTGCGAGCAAGATAGGAATAAACCACTGCCTACATTTTGTACCACACTTCCTACCAAGAGGGGGTGAGGTTAAAATAGGGGGCAGGGAATGTCTTTACTGTATGTAAACAGTACTAGATACTCTTTCTTATAACTATGGTTTGGCCATACTATTCATACAAGTTGGAGATTTGAATACCTGCAATTTCTCACCGATCCCCTCTACCAAATCCGTAGTCCCAGCAACGCCCATTGCCGAGGTCCGTACCCTTTAGGGGTGCCCCTTGGGCAGGTTGCTTAAGAGAATATAATTCGGAGCGCGCTCCATACAAACGTACTATGGTGATATTTTCAATACTAACCAATTAAAGTCAATGAAATTTTGCTGAAACAATCTTGAAACAGATATCTATGCTTGTATGGAGTCAGATTTTCATTAAAATATACAGTTTCAATGCTAGGATTAATTTAAGATTTGTATGGAAATCTTTGAGGCACTGTTTAGTTAACTATACATTTTAACGAAAATTTGACTCTATACAAGCATAGAAATTTGTGTTTAGATTGATTCTGAAAAAAATCATTGAGTTTAATCGGTTAGAATTGATAATATCACCATAGTACGTTTGTATGGAGCGCGCTCCGAATTATATCCCCTTAAGTTCATTCACTGGTTCGGTAGACCTACCAGGGCGCTTCGCCGTCACTGTTGTGGTCCCCCCATAGTCCGCAGTAACGTTAAGTCCCCCCCCCCCCATAGTCAGCAGTTAAGGGGTGATTGACATTACATACAGCCATAGAGAAATTACACGCTTCCCTAGGCGTACAGCACTGTAACCTTACTGTAACAGTAAAAAACTCAGCCTGGCATACAAAGTATAAACTTAAATGTGTTACATGTTTTAACGGGGTCCTTCAGACCATAAATCTGAACAATTTACTCTATGGGACAGCAAATTTTCTTTCGCGGTTACATTGTTGGTGTTCTTGTGAAAGTTGTTCAGTCTCTCGGTCTGAAACACCCCTAACGTGTTAACGCATTTACGTTTACTTTACACCCTATGTATACGAAAATACATACATAAATACATAAACTCACGCCTTTTTCCCAGAGGGGTAGGCAGAAACTATAGATCTCCACTTTGGGCGGATCTGACACACCTCTCTTGCTTCCTCTAAGTCCATACATCTTGTCATACATTCCCTTCGATTTCGGCTACTTTTAACCTGGCATTTTTTAATGACGTCCCTGACCTGGTCTAGGTACCCTCTCCTGCCTTTACCAATGTTTCCTTCCACACACGCCGTATACAACGTGTTAATAAAATAACGCAAAACTAGAAAATAGTTTGTTTAGAATCGAGAGCAGAATCGAATTATCATGTTTTCAACATAGACGATTTTTTTCAAATTATTAAATAATTTGTTTGTAAAATTTAAAATTTTCGGAACTCGATCTCAACCCACCGCACGGGCACACTCACCCTACTTACTACCAAAACAAGATTCTTAAAATGTATCCATGAGCACGCTAACGCTTTCATTCATTGCTGAAATGATAACAAATCATTTTTGCCGGAAAACTTAAAATGCGAATAACTTTAAATTTTAACTATCAAAATAATGAAATTATTGTTTCAATCTAATTATTTTGTTATAAATCAGTTGGGGTGTATGAGGTTTTGCGCTTATTCATTAACACGTTGTATATCTGTTTCGTAAGTCGACTTTCATTCATCCTTTCAATATGTTCAAACCATCGAAGCATTCCCTTCTCTACTTTAACCACTTCATCTAACAATCAAACAACTGAATCTATTAAAATAAAAATATTTTGAAAATATTTACTTTACGTTTACTTAAACCTTGTTTTCGTAATGTAAGTATCATTATTATATCGTAATTTGCTATGGCAGGATTTTAATCCCCTTGTATTAACATTCGAAGCTTCTAAAATATGCTGTTCATCAACTCTCAACCTTCAGTAATCTTAGAGGCCTAAATTATTAGATGTTTAATCCACCTCAATTTGCGTAACGTTGATGATAATAAGATGCTCACCTCACTTGGGACCAAAACACAATCGACTTACATTAATTATTCCGAACGTTACTTAATTATATTTTCCGGTCTTCTGGCTTAGAATAAACCTCGCTTTTTAATATAATACTTTTCGTTCGAAACGATGAGGTTTTTCAAATCTATGTATAACGTCACGCCTCTTTCCCAGTGGGATAGGTTAATAGGTTTAATTAGCAGATAGTTCTAATTACAAGACTCCACCTTAGGTCTTCATCTTCGGCAAGGAAGGAAGAGAAGGACAATATATGAAGATATTCGAGATGGGCAATAGTTTGAGGAGCAACATCACATTCACATCTGAGGTCTGATCCGTCCATAAAAACCTATTTGGACAGGTTTTCTTTACTATGGCCGACTTGGGCTCGAAGCCTATTTAAATACCTTCAAATCGGCCTAGGCAGTTCATGTTCTGGGGGGTTCATTTCAATAGAAGGTGAACTTCAAAACATGCATACTGGAATAATGTTAAAGATTACAGACTATTTTAAGAAAACCAATCAATCTCAATGAATCTGTAAATAAAACTGAAAATAATAAATTTAAAATAACACACACATTAACTATTTTGTACAATTTTATAATTTTGTAAGTATAATATATGTATGCTTTAGGTGGTTTAAGCATCCGTAGAATTCATCTGCCCTTATTTCCTCATCTGAAAACCAACGCTGCCCAGGTTCAACCAGACCTTTTGTTTCAGTTGTATAGGATATATAAGGGTAGGTATTATATTTACTCTATATATGAAGACAGGTACATAGGTACCTAATAGTGCACCGCCGTAGCATTTGTCTCTGTAATTAGTTCTTCCATCCAATGGTTGTCTGGAAGAAATCGCTTTTAGTGATAAGACCGCCCTTTGTACCCTTCTCATACTTGTTTTAAATTGTATTTTTCTATTCTTGGTGTGCAAATAAAGAATATTTATCTTATCTTTTCTTATCTTATAAGGATATCCTACTTTATTAGGTACTTAGATTGTAAGAAAAACTGTATTACCAATTCATGATTTTTGAATTACTTATAAAAAATTATTAACTAATTTGTAACTGAATCACAGAATACGTAATAGTATATAATTCTACATACGGAACGGCCACTCCCCGCCCCCCTCTGAGTTCAGATACCCCACCTCACCTCACACTTTCTGGGAAACTTGAGGGAAGTCGAGCAAGGGAATGCAGTCAGGCGCGCGCACCCGTAGTATTTGACTACAGAAAATTGAGTCTTTTCAGCGCATAAAACGTTGAAAAATTATTCAAAATTCACATTTTCAGTTATTCTTTAGCTCAAATACTATTTTTAATAACAGAACGAACAATACAAAGTAACGAAATATAGATAATGTTCATACGATGCGTGGCAAGTCAACCCTACACATATGTCAAAGACAATTTGCACCAAGTGCGCGCGAACGCCATCATGTCAAATCCAAAACGTTGTGCCGGACCTGTGACTGAATAGTAGAATTGAATATGAACGATAGTTTTATTCACAGTACAGGTAACTAACATTTTCACTTTGCAGCTAAACTAGTCAACTATGAAAAGTAGAACACTAGTATCTATTGTTTGATTACTTAATACCTTAATCATAATCTGGATTAGTCTCACAACCTTGACTTGTTGAGGACCGGTTGCTAACTTCGCAACTATTGTCATGTACTTTATGATCGATTTTCTAATTGTACTAACTAGTAAGGTTCCCTTCAGACCCTCTAGCATGATTTCTCTACTTGCGCGCGACTCGGCCTTTTCTCATACTACAAGTCGCGGCAAGCGCGGCTTTCGCTCTCTGAAATGCGCGGGAACAGGTTATTTTCTCTGCAGCAAAGGCGCGTCGCGCGCGTGTAGAGAAATCATACTAAAGGTAAAGGGTATATTTTGGGGTACTATTTTTGGAATTTCAAAATAGCAACGAAATTTTAAGTCTATTTTGCATTACTGAAACAGAGAATTGAAACACTTCCTCTCACTTATTCTTAGAACAGCTTTAGTAACGTCCAAGATATGTCGGATAGTATATGTATCCAATAAATTAATTACATTTTTTAATCAGAATTAGCCAGAAAGTTAAATGGGAATCGGAAAATCTCGTCGTCCTTATTTGGAATGAAGTATAAATCTATCTAAATCGTAAAGGAAATTTTTACGAACATCTTTACGACGAAAGTTGTAACGTTACTAATCGCTCATCATCATCATGTCGTATGGAATTTATTGTCTTCCTGCTTGGATCTGGGGGGTTGGGTTTAGATTTCGCGGCGCAGAGTGCACTCATTTACCACATGGTAGAGGGTTTTGGTCAGCTGCCCCGTAGTCGCACATCGGACATTCCCTCCAACCCTACTTCTTCTTCTTCTTATCGTATGGGCAAAGCCCTGGTGTCAACATTTTTTCAGACCGCCTTACGGCCTCTGACGTGGTTTTTATGTAACAACTACTGCCACTATAGTGGTAGAAAACTTTACGTGCCATCCGAAGCACGGAATCATCTTTCTTTTCAGACAATCCGGTGATTCGACCTGCAATGTCCTAACCAACTGGGGAAAAACGCACAAAGTGACGTATCACTAGGTGTCCCCCGTGGGAATCGAAGCCACGACCTCCTTGTCAAGAGCCCAATACTCTTAACCATTAGACCACGGAGGTAGTAACCCCACTTGTAGAGGTGATAGTTGGTCCGTCCGTGGTTGGTTCTGAATGGGTTAAGACCCAGGTCTTACGATCCTCTTCAAAACCTAATTATTATACGAAAATTATCTTGATTACGTTCAGCATGCTTAACCAATAAAATCAGTTGAATATTGACTGGTTTTATAATCTATTCTACAGTCAAGCATTATGATTTATTTAGGTATAAATAATATTTCAATGGCTAGTAATGTGTCTTGTTTGTTTATGACCTGTTGGTACTAGGGGCCGTATCACACAAGCGATTTTTGAGCGTGGGCGTTGACGGAACGAAATCGTCACGATATCGCCGCATTACCGCAGCGATATTTCTGAGATCAATCAGTGTCGCGGCGATAACGACATCTATTGTTCAAAAAACTTCAAAAACATCATGCCGATTTGATACCGATGGAATCGGGTAGGTGGTACACTACAAAACAGTAGTGTACCGCCTACCAGATTCCATCGGTATCAAATCGGCATGGTGTTTTTGACAGTTCTTGGCGATTCTGCGTTCCTAATATTTGAGACGATGGATATGATGATCGGAAAAACACACAATTATTTAGATTAGTCAGCATACGGACAACTATCAGCCAATCAGATGGCGAGGCCTAAATCGCGGTATAGAAATTACCAACAGAGTTTGCTTCATCTATTGACCATTTAAAATAGCAACGACATTTTAAGGCTATTTTGAATTACAGAGTTTCGGTACTACTGGTGAAACGTGGATGTTCTGAGGTTTCAGAATATCTCTGACTACCCCCTCGAAATATAGGTGTGAGCAATATGCTTGAATTACAGAAACATAGATTTGAAACACTTCCTCTCATCTTAGAACAGCTGTAGTAACGTCCAAGATATGTCGGATAGTATTTACTGAACTCGATCTCAACTCACCGCTCGGGCACTCTCACCCTACTTATTACCAAAACAAGATTCTTAAAATTTATCCATGAGCATGTTAGCACTTTCATTCATTGCTGAACTGATAACAAATAATTTTTGCCTCAAAACTTAAAATGCGAATAACTATAAATTTTAAGTATCAAAATAATAAAATTATTGTTTCAATCGAATTATTTTGTTATAAATCATATACACCCCGTATATGATTTAGCGCTTATACATTAACACGTTGTATATGCAAATCATAATTGGCCAGAAAGCCATATAGGTACAGTTGGACTGTTGTCGACATCTTCGCCATTCCTCCAAACCTTAATATCCTTGAAAAGAATCAACAAACTCTGCAAACGTTTCTTCATACGATACGCTGGCTGACTGTACATATTTATAGCCCACCGTTAGATTGTTAGCGCTTTTTGTACCTAATGTTACGTGAGGACTACTAGAGTACCCGTTGATGCGTGCTAACAGCTACTGTTATAAGAGATAGACGTACTTTTTGTTATCATCAGCTGTAAGGCTGATTCAGTATTCATAGGGTGAAGAGCATCTCTGTGATGGGGATGGACCATGGCCATAATTAAAATGAAAATATTTATTATTTGGTAAAAAATAATTACATATGAAGCGAAATTCCGGCGGACCTCACAAAAGGCGGATTTCACCTGATCCGTGGGTTCAACATTAGCAATGCCTAAGAAAGGTGCACAATATGCGGCTTTAAACAGATTCAAATAAATTATGAATTAGCAATGGAACACAGTATACAATGAAACAAGTAGCGACGACAAATAAGAGTATTAAACTATAACATTAAACTATGAATAAATATCAACTCGATTACAAAAACAAGTTTATTTTCGAATGAAATAAATAATACATATTCATTTTTGCAACCATAACTGACTTTTGAACGGCTTTAACTCCTAAATCGACTGGACTTATGCAGGCAGACCTGGTCCAGCCCCATCACAGAGATGCTCTACACCCTATGAATACTGAATCAGCCCTGCAGCTGATGATAACAAAAAATACGTCTTTCTCTTATACCATACCGCACGAGCTGCGTGTGCGCTTTGTAGCGCAGATGATACCGTTCATGACGTCGGTGCAATGGTATTTCATCGCTGCACTTAGGTACTTCGACTTACGTCTGTACCTAATTCCTCTGGGGTCGTCAGAATCTTGGTTACAACTTCCAACTATTTTTTCAAGTGAGCAGACAAAGGTCAAGCGGGTTGCATTCCCTTATAAAAGCGTGTCGAACACGCCCGTGATAGGGTTCCGTAGCCATTGTATAGTGACGATTTTAATTTTCTTTCTGGTTGGGCTACAGCATCCGTTATGAAACTAAAGTATTTTAAAATTTGAAGGGGAAGAATTTGTGGAATATTTAGGATTTCAGGAAGAATATCATAAATGAGACATGAAACGAAATTGATCTGTTAAATTAAAAGACCAGTTTACGGTTAGATTGGGGTTACAAATTGTAGAAATATGTAGTTTGAATTGCGTTGCACGATATAAAAGGTTTCTTAAAACCAGGGCTTCAATCGCGGTAAATATTCGGTGATTAAACCGTGATTGGACTACGTACGAAGAACCATAACTTTTGACACATTTGGTATTGCGCTCATCGCGGTACAGTTAATGACAGCGGTTAAAGCCGTTTTGACAGATCGCTCAGATGTTAATCGCTGTCTGTTACATAGAGTTTGGCGCGAAGCGGAATTCAGCACAGTTGAATAGTAATTGGATTGCAATGTGATATGAACTGAAATTGGATAAGAATAAAACTTCGATGTTTAATATTAGCGCAATCGGTCTCCAGGTCTTATATTTTGTGCCAGTAGTGGGTGCAATAAATTAGAGTTATTGGTATTGCTTTTATGTATGCGTTTCGTTACGTGAATCGATTGACCGCTCACGCTTTGCTAATGTTTAATTAGCAAAAAATGACCCTATTACGGTTAACCATTCATTCGTTCGACATTTCGTTCATAGCTACTACTTCAATATATACAGGGTGTAAGTGACAGCCTAGCAAATACTGAAACGGTGAACTCAGACCATTAAACTGAACAACTTCCACTATGGTGCCTACCTCAGTAAACGCTAAAAAATCTGCCTGTCCCATACATTTTTGTATGGGACACAGCAGTTTTGTTTGGGACAGCTGATTTTTTTCGCGTTTGATGGTCTGAGTTAACCGTTACCGTGTTCCTGAGGATATGCATTAACTTTGGCCAGTTGTTCAGACCATTATATTGGTCATTTTTCACAATGGGACCAACATTGAAATCACAAAAAAAAACAAAAGCTATAAGCTCTTTCTTAATATGCTCAAGGTTTTGGAAAAGGATGATCAGACCATCAAACTGAACAACTTTCGCCATGGGACCAACGTAAGAAAACGTAAAAAAAATCTGCTGCTCCATACAAATCTGCAAACCTGATTGGATGTTGGTCCCATAGTGAAAGTTGTTCAGTTTGATGGTCTAATCAACCCTCTTAAAAGTTTTAAAAGTTTATTTTTACTTTTGTAACACTTTGTAGAAAGATGTTTAGTTTGATAGTCTGGTCATCCTTAAAAAAGCAGTCAGCATATTAAGAAGAACCCTATATACTCTTTTGTTACCTACCTTGTTCTAATACACTGTTTCTGCCCACCTTGCCGGATGCACTAGCGAGAGACTGGTTCAGAGTAATTTCGATTAAAACCGCTGTAGCTGTGCATTTTTACTTTCGAGCTAGCGAAGCGTATAGTCTTATTCCAGAACTTACATAGATTAATAACATTAAACATTACCTATATCTCGCAGCAGACAACAATATAGATTAGATGCTGGAACCTAACCTATAGATAAAAATAGACGTCTGAAGATAATCTAAAACGCCATAAGAGCCCTTTTCAACAATGCTAGACCCATCTTATCTTTGCGCGAAAATAATTTGGCCATATCTCCAGAGCGTGTAGATCTTATTGCCATTTATCGTCAGTCTATACAACGTGTTAATGAATAAGCGCAAAACCTCACACACCCCAACTTATTTATAACACAATAATTACATTGAAACAATAATTTCATTATTTTGATAGTTAACATTTAAAGTTATTCGCATTTTATATTTGAGGCAAAAATGATTTGTTATCATTTCAGCAATGAATGAAAGCGCTAACGTGCTCATGGATACATTTTAAGAATCTTGTTTTGGTAGTAAGTAGGGTGAGAGTGCCCGAGCGGTGGGTTCAGATCGATTTCAGTAAATTTTAAATTTTACTAACAAATTATTTTAGAAAATTCCTATGTTGAAACCATGATGATTCGATTCTGCTCTCGATTCTAAACAAACTACTTTCTAGTTTTGCGTTAATTCATTAACACGTTGTATAATTATGTCAGTGGGTTTTGTTGTGTATGCAAATAAAATAAAAATATTTTCTTTCTTTCTTTCTTTCTATTCCACAACTTAGATCAATAACATTAAACATTAAGCGCTTTCTTCTCATGAGTCATGAAACAACTATTGACACAGCATCCTAGTATCCCGTTACAATCAAACCAAAATGTAATGCACATAATTATTTTGCGAATTCTGAATCCCTATATTAGACATCTCGATAGCTCAGTTGATAGTGAACCTACTGGCTGCAGCAGGCAAGTTTCCTTGGTTCGTTCATTCACAGGATTCGTGTCCCGTAAGGGGCAAATATTTTGTTTGATGAAAATGAATATTTGTACCCGAGTTATGGATGTCAGTATCTACAGGGTGACATTTATATCATTAGCGTCCCTTTAAACTAAGAGTCTACCTATCAAACTGAGCAACTTTTACTATGGCAAACCTGTATGAACAAAAAAAATATCAGCTGTTTCTTACATTTAAGTCGTGTAGGCATTGCAGTTTAGTATGGAACAGCAAATTTTTTGTTTGCTCTGACAGGTTTGCTCCCATAGTAGAAGTAGTTCAGGTTGGGGTAGATTACGTGGTTTAAAGGTTTGCCTTTAGTTAGTTTACATACTGTATACAGGGTCCTTCTTAATATGCTGCCACTTTTTTAATTGGATGATCAGACCATGAAACTGAACAACTTTCTCTATGGGACCAACATTGAAATCGCGAAAAAGAAATATGCTGTTCCATGCAAAACTGCAAACCTACTTAAGCCAAATGTATGGGACAGCTGATTTTTTTCGCGATTTCGATGTTGGTCCCTTAGAGAGAGTTGTTCAACTTGACGGTCTGATCATCCCCTAAAAAAAGTGTCAGCATGTTAGGACCCTGTATTGTATTTAGGACGCTAGACAACAACACGAAAAAGGAAGATTTAGGAGATGGCATACAAGAAGTCTATGATCTGATAAAACCCTAGCTCTATATAAAACATCTCGTCTTCCAGTTATGCGGTCTGGCGAAGCAGCTGGACATGACAGAGCGGCAGGTGGAGCGCTGGTGGCGCCTCCGCCGCAGCCAGGACAAGCCCTCCACCCTCACCAAGTTCTGCGAGAACGCCTGGAAGTTCACTTTCTATCTCACCAACTTCTCCTTTGGGATGTTTGTTCTATGGGATAAGGATTGGCTTTGGGACATCGATTCTTGTTATATTGGATATCCTCATCAGGTTAGTAAACGATTATTTATTAAGAACTGTTCTTGAGTTAACTATGTAGTTTTTTCTGGATCATTTAGTGTCTCGCTTCCTCGTTCATATGTGGTGGGCAGGTAGGTAGCCTCTAAATGTACTCAGAACTGACCAATGACAGTTGAACAGGCGCGTTGCTACATGTATGTCAGAATCGTACGAGTGTGTTTTAAGGGACCACCAAGATATGTGTTATAATGCTATCTCGCAGCAGACAACAACTTAGATTAGATGCTGGGACCTAACCTATACATAAAAATAGACGTCTGAAGATAATCTAATAGCGCCATAAGAGCCCTTTCCAACCATGCTAGACCTATCTTGCGCGGAACTTATTTGGACGTATCTCCAGAGCGTGTGATCGTGGTGATCTTATTGCCCTTCATAATCAGTCTTTATACGTCCTACTGCAGGGCACAGGCCTACACAGGTGTTTCGGAGTCAGTCCACCACGCGTGCCCAATACGGCTTGTTAGACTTCACTTATAATAACATACCAGAGGACATTCTATAAACTAGAAAGACAGAAAGTTTAAGTCTCATGTTAAGCAAGTCCTCTGTAAAAAACTCGATGTTTATATGAATGACCAAAATATCTGGTCTTGTCTTGACAATGTTACACTATGTAATTCAATATTGTATTTGTAATTGTACTTAGTATATTTTGTTTCTTAACATATCTGTGTTGTAGAGTTTCTGGCCGCATCTTCTCTACAAAGGAACGCCCTCCGCAGTGGTAGAGTCAAAAATTACGTCAAAATCCGTTTGATTTTTGAGTTGATGATTGTATTCAATCCTGACGATACTATTCAATCTTTTCCAGGGTCTAACAAACGACGTGTGGTGGTACTACATGATATCGTCGGCGTTCTACTGGTCGCTCACCATCTCCCAGTTCTGGGACGTGAAGCGCAAGGACTTCTGGCAGATGTTCGTGCACCACATCGCCACCATCGCGCTGCTCTCCTTCAGCTGGGTCTGCAACCTGCACAGGATCGGCACCCTCGTGCTTCTACTGCACGACTGCGCTGATATTTTGCTAGAGGTGTGTGCAAAAAAAACTTGTATTAATCTTTTTTTGTTGGCCGCAACTGGTGCTTCCTTTCAGGCGTTTTTATGAACACAAAAATGGTTCAATGTCACGGGATGGATGTGGGATTACAATCTTAAAAATTACCTGTCAGATCGATAGTGTCCCATGTTTTTCTCGATTCCCTCATTTTAGGGAGCAATTTGTTAATTCATAAAAAGTATTTTTAATTTTACTAATCCTGGAAATCTCTTCATTGGATCATCATGTTAGCCGAGAGACAACTTCAGATCAGGCGGCTTCTCGCAATTATTTCCATGATGATAGATTTGGCAAAATTAGCATTCATGGCATTCCAAAGACCTAAGCCGTGGCGAGTAACCTTGCATGCCGTGCAGGAGGCGATGGATCGATCCCCGTCCAGGCCGACTCGTACCAAAGAGTTTTTCGGAATTTATGTACGATTTGTAACACCACTAGCTTTTTGGTGAAGGAAAACATGGTGAGGAAACCTGCATGCTTCAATTTAAGGGCATGTATTGTACCCACTGTCCATTATGTGGCGACGGGCTCACCCCCGTCACACTCGACAGAGTTTCGGTACTACTGGTGAATCGTGGATGTTCTGAGGTTTCATAATATCTTTGACTACCCCCTCGCGGAATATAGTCGTGGGCATATGCTTATGCTTATGCCAAAGACCTTTAACAGGGCGTCATCTGGGTCATAGTAGCCTCGGTTGAATTTATATTCCTCTAACGGGCATTTCAAATTTATTTGATTTGAATTGAACTTGCTGCACATCTAGCATGATTTCTCTACTTGCGCGCGACTCGGCTTTTTCCCATACTACAAGTCGCGGCAAGCGAGGCTTTCGTTCTTCGAAAAGAGCGGGATCAGGTTGTTTCTATAAAGCAAAGGCGCGTCGCGCGCGTGTAGAGAAATCATACTAGACGAGCTGATCTTTCGAGCAGTCGGTAATTTAGGTTCTCTTGCAAGAACTGGCTCTAAAAACCGTAAGGCGCGCATTTCAGCTGCATTTAATCGACTCTCGTTCGTTTTATTCCATACCCAAAATTACGCTCCTATACGTAAGGTTAGACAAGGCACCTACATGCCGCAACGCATGCGTTTCTTGACACAGGCCGGCTATCATTTACCTAATTAACCGCAGTCGCTCTCCTTTTCACGAGCCGTCGTGGTCCAGTGGCGAGTAACCTTGCCTGCCGTGCAGGAGGCGATGGTTCGATACCCGTCCAGGCCGAATCGTACCAATGAGTTTTTCGGAATTTATGTACGATTTGTAACACCACTGGCTTTTCGGTGAAGGAAAACATCGTGAGGAAACCTGCATGCTTCAATTTCGAGGCATGTATTGTATCTACCGTCCATTATGTGGCGACGTGCTCCCCCCCCCCCCCCCCCCCGTCGCACTGGGCAGAGTTTCGGTACTACTAGTGAAACGTGGATGTTCTGAGGTTTCAGAATATCTCTGACTACCCCCTCGGAGAATATAGTCGTGAGCATATGCATGCATTTTCCACATCATCGCCATCACACTTTCCATCTCTAGTAAACAAACTTTGGTTATAAATGTTTTTGTTGTGACCTCGCAGGCAGCGAAGGCGTCGAAGTACGCAAACTTCCAGCGACTATGCGACTGTATATTCGCTGTGTTCACTGTGCTGTGGATCTCGACCAGGCTGGGCATCTACCCCTTCTATATCATTTGGAGGTGAGTTTTAATGCAGCTTAAATTTAATTATGAGAAAAAGGTATATAGGGTCAAAAATCCCAAGAACAATTATAGGGCCCTTCCTAAAATGCTGATGGTTTTTAAAGGGGATGCCCAGACCTTCACACTGTACAACTTTCTCTATTGGACCTACGTCGAAATCACAAAAAACTGCAATCCTACTCGACCCAAATGTTTGGGACAGAAAAGTACTTAACGCGTTTAAAAATTAATGTGATATTAATCGCAAATTGATTAGAAATAAGTTTCATCAAATCATCCTGTATATTGTCAATCAATAACAGAAGTTTAATGTGATAATAATCTCAAATTAATTAGAAATTAGTCGCACCAAATAATTGGCACTATGATCAATTGATCGTGCTTTATTCAAATGTAATAGATTTACCGACACAACAAGAATGCAGAATTTTCTTGAAGATGATCTGCAACGGTCGTTACCAAGCCATTCTGAGCAATATTGGTAGATGATTACAGCACATCGATCAGTGCCCTGATATTCTACAACGGTCGTTAACAAGCCATTCTGACCTGTATTGTTATATAGTTAAAATACATAAATTAGTATTCCCACATTTTTGACTCAGTAAAGTCAACACATCTTTCATGGGACACTGTATACGCTATTCTAATAAGATACCAGGGGATATTCTAAACTTGCCAGATAAAAAAGGTTACTTTGAGCTCAATGATTATTTGAATGACCAAAATGTCTGGTCTTGACAATGTTACACTATGCAATTCAATATTGTATTTGTAATTGTATTTTGTATATTTTGTTTTTTTAAAAGATGTGTTGGGTTGTAGAGTTTCTGGCCGCATCTCGATTACAACGGAACACCTTCCGACGCAGTGGTACAGTCAAAAATGACGTCGGAAAGCTATCGATGTTATATTATTTTGAATAAAACGTTTTGAGTTTGAGTGCCCTGATTTTCTAACATCGTTAACAAGCCATTCTGACCGTTATTTCTATATGGTTACAGCACATCGATCCGTGCTCCGATGATTGTGCCGATGTTCCCGGCGTACTACATATTCAATTCGCTGCTGTGTCTGCTGCTCGCGTTACATATGGTGTGGACCTGGCTTATACTGCAGGTCGTTTATAAAACTATCAGGGCCGGACGGGTAAGTCAAGAGAGAAATAAAAACCAGACAAGTGAGAGTCGAACTTGAGCACCGAGGGTTCCGGACCAACCATCACACAATACAGGATGAAATTGATATAATTAGCATCTTTTAAAACTAAGAGGCTACCCATAAAACTGAACAACTATGGGAGCAAACCGATCGGAGCAAAAAAACCAGCTGTTCCATACTAAACTGCAATGCCTATTCAACTCAAATGTATGCAACAGCTGATTATTTTTTTGCTCCGATCGGTTTGCTCCCATAGTAAAAGTAGTTCAGTTTTATGGGTAGATTCTTAGTTTAAAAGGATGCTAATGATATCAATTTCACCCTGTACACGAGGTATAACAAAATATGCTAGTACTATTTAAAGGGGTGGTTTAGTTTAGACCATCAAACTGCACAACTTTCACTATGGAGAAAAAGTAGTAAAAAATAAATCAAAAAATCGATTGTACAATTCGTTTTAGTCGAGTAGGTAAACCATTTTTTTCGATTTTGGTTCCATAGTGAAAGTTGTTCATTACTAGGGTGTTGTGTTACCTCCTGTAAAAAAATAAAATAAAAATTAAAAATAAATGTATTTGCATCTTACAGTACAAGTTGAAAAACGGTGCCTAGCTCCCAAACTAGGATTCCCTGTCTTATGGGTGTAAGGTGTCCTAAATATATTTACCAAACAAACTGTTTTCTTCATTCAGCTCTGGATCTTTAACACGAGTACGACTCTTACTTGGCCCGTTTTTATTATTTGTTGTTTCTTTTTTAGATTTTGCACTCTAAAGGTAAGCGTATATTACGACGGGCCGTAGCGCATAAATCCTGTCAATTCAATGCTATACAATTTATATGAACTATCGCATACTAAGCCAGAGCGGAGTGTGACGCATTTTCAAATTGCTGTCAGAGAATGTTTATAAGCCTCTGTATTATTCTGTACCAACTGCGTAGCGTGCCTTCCAAAGCAAATATACGCTCGAGATGAAATACCACAAAACAGTCACCCATCCAAAGTCTGACCGGACTTGACGTTGTTTAACTCCGGTGATCGTTTCCCATACCGAATTTCCACTACGCCAACGAGCACTAGAAGTACATATTAATGAGTACAAATTGAAATTGCAGATGGAAGGAGATATCAGGAGTTCGAGCTCGGAGTGGAGCGATAGTTCTTACTCTAACCACAGCTCTCCCACACGCCTCAACAATAAGAAGTAAGTCTGTTTTATACTTTTGAAATATCGGGACTTGACCCCCTAACCTGCCAATCGGGGGCTGTGCTTTCATCCAATTAAACTACCAGTACTGTCTAAAATCTTCAATCTTTAAAAATATAACCGTTATGGCACCGTTATAAAGTCTACATTGATGTATTTCTCCTTGCAGGGACACGTAGGGGCCGGCTGGCCGACCCTTTACTTACGATCACCTCACTAACACAAACATATTCTACGGTTGTATTTTATTATAGACTTTAAGATGACATGCCTTAGGGTCTAAATTTTAATGTCACCAATGTCGGTGCAAATTGAACAATTTTTAACTTTATTGCAATACGCATAAGATCTACCTCTGTAGTCTGTTTTATAGCTATTGATATCACGCTGGCGTCACAATAATATAGATTAATTATAATAAAGAGAGATGTCCTTTGTGACTGATTTAAAAGACCAGGCTAAACCCCTTGATCTAGAAGGAATTATGCCCTAAAATTCACCCCTAATTCACAAAAGGGGGTTTCGTGGGTCACAAATAAGTACAGCACGAATAGTTCATATATCACTAATAGTACATAATTATAATATTTAGAATTACTATTTAATTATATCCCGTACTAAAACAGATGCGATAGACGAACTAAGGATCGAATCAAATCCATCCATTAGATATATTTTAAAGTGACTTACAAACGGACGCGTACTATTATGATTCTACAGAGCACAAGTTAATTTGGGGTCAAAACCACATAAGCACAAACGATATAGGTACAGAAGAGCGGCTCCACACTACGAGCGAAACAGACGGACGCAAAGTGAATAGATCTTAGAGTATGTATAAGCTATAGAGCGCGCCTATTCGAGTATGAACCGTGAGCACAAATATAGACACCAAAATGTATCAATTTCCCAGTGAATTAATACCAAAATAGAACGCGTACTGATTGTATTAGCGAGAATATTCAAGAGAAATATTCAACCAACTATATTTTCGCAAGTACGTATGGAATGTCATGGAAATTCTAAAGAAAATTCTAGACTAGCGTCATTGCAACTACCTCACCCCCTACCTCTACTATATCTGCTCACGCTCGGCGCCAAAGGAATTGACAGATGCGCGCGCTCTTATAGATAGATAGTACTGACGTTCGACCGACTCGGTTCGACATCGCTGAACGTGCGCGTCTAAGTGTGCGTACGCCTGTTTCGCTTGTTTGTATGAAGTTGTTCTGTACCTGTCTCTTTTGTGACAGAAGAGAGAACCAGGCTCCGCCTTAATAGAAGTCGCATATAGGTTGAGCCCGCGTATGCGATGTCCTACAAAGATGAGTGGCGCGAGGATGTGTACCGGAGCTGTGGAATGGTGTGGGCGTTACCATCAGAGATGTGCTAGAAATATGAGTGGGGTGCGAGGATGTGCAGTGAAGCTGTAAAACGGTGCGCAGATGCGTTGTTCATTTCAGATACGAGGGTGAGGTGCGGGCACAAGGTATCGTCCTCGCACGCATTCCTCGCACATATCCCTCGCACGCATCCCTCGCACACATTCCTCGCACGCATCCTTCGCACACAACTCGTGGTCCTCTATTTATCCCTTGTGTTTTATGTAGAAAGACCTCGCTTCTCTAAGCCCTTTTCCACCAGAGCTGAGCAGAGCGAGGCTAGGAAAACGAAGTGATTCTATTGGTTTTTTCTTCGGGCACTGCTTTGCTTCCCCGGACATCTCTGGTAGAAAAGCAGCCTTAAGCGTAGCTCCGCGCACTAAGAGCTTCATTTCGATTAGAAAAAGGTCGTAATGACAATTAAATTCAATATTTCGTATTATGGCTCCATCATGTGAGCGATGATTCTGGCAATGTAAATGTAAGAAAAAACAGATAAGTGTACTAGTGAAAATAAGGTTGAATTTAATTTGATTCGATTTATTGGTCACTCTAGTTCTCGAACTGAATAGTCTGCATGCGATTTCTGCTGGTTCTCTTTTCTGTGGTCAAACGCACACATTGATGCCGACCGTCGACTGTTTTTTTCCTTGGAAGTTGGCTAGGAGGCCATCTGTTGTTTTTGTACTTATATTATGAAAGTTTTTAGTGTTTTAAAAACAAATATCAAACTACGCCTTGTCTAGAGCAATTTATCTTTAAAAAGGCAGCCTTTCTGAACTGCCATTCTAATAAAATAGAATCGAAATTTAAGGCCATAGGGGCTAATATACAAAATGTCGTATAAGCGTTTTATTATAATTATAAAAGATGAACCAAAATATTTACCAAAAGATTATATTTTATGAATACCACCACAGGTTTTCCTATTAGTTACTTACGTTATATACTAAGATTGTTTCGAAAATACTTACCTCATTCTTAACCTATTTTTAAGGTAGAAATCGGATACAAATTTATATCATTTTGAAGTCGTATATGTGATATAAGTATATGTATACAATACGCTGCGGTATCATCTCGCTAGTAGTAACAACGACTTTTAGTATAAAATTACTACATTGACACAACTATAAAATAAGGCTTGACAATTTAATAAAACAAAATCTTGCGCTAATTGTATTGTGGTCATATAAAGGTCAGTTATAAACCATATTTTATTCGACCACCATAAAGTAGTGTAAACTTCATTCGAATTATTGGAATAGAAGCAAAAAATACGCTAGTTAAATTTTGGACTGTATGCTAGTGATATCAACGTTCAATATGCTATTTAATAGTTATGAAAATAAAATTAAAAATTCGCTGCGCTAGTAACTTTTAGAAAAGTCATAAGGCTAGCTATTGCATGCATAAATTTGTAATTCCTGTCTTCATTGAGAAGCCATAGAATTATTTTTTGTTTGAACAATTGACACAGTATTAGAGTTATAAAACATTCACACAATACAATACTCGACACATCCCAATTATCAGGGAATTAATGGTATAATGATGAAAGCGTCTTCCGCCTTTTTGATTCTAGACGAAACGGAACGATATATGGGTTATGAAATTTTGGTCCCATAGAAAACAGTTGATTAGTTTGATGGTCTGTTCAAGATCAACCCCTTAAAAACCATCAGCATTATTAAGAACGCCCTGTATAAGCGTGATGTAAATGCTATGCTATGCGACAACTGCTCGCTTGCAAATGTTAATTGATGGTTGTTTGAAAACTATTCCAATGATAAAGTATTTAACTCGTCTCTATATCTCCCCTATTCCCTCTAATTTCATCTCCTATTTCGTGCCTTGTCGTCGAATAAAAATGGCAATATGAAAAAATATATACAACGTACACGGCGACGTGTCAAACTATACATAACCAGCATAAGCTGGACACGCGACTTGATTCGTGAGACGCGACGTGATTCTACCTATGGGTGGCCAACTTATATTAGTTATTTTGTAGCTTGACGTGTAGCCGTGTACTTCAGAATTAATCAGAATGAAGAAATTAGGTACTGTACAGAGTTTTGAAATGTAGATATTCTGAATATATCTGATTACCGCCTTGTATAAAATTTATTAATAATTCATAATAAATAGAGATCTGTTTTTCAAAATTGACAGAAATAATATGTAAGGTGGAGTCTTGTTATTGCAACTTTCTGGCAATTGCAACTATGGAGCAATTGCACTTATAAAAATCACGATTCAATTCTTCTCTTTATACCAACACCTGCCTCCTAGATGACTGGACATGTTTCTATTGAGAGAACTGAATCGTGATTCTTATAAGTCTAATTGCTCTAGTTGCAATTACCAAATAGTTGCAATTACAAGACTCCAGCTTATTTCTTTACACAGCAGAAATAGACAAAAACAATTTACAACAAGAAAGAAATGTACAAATAGTGGCCTTATTACACACATAGACATTTTACATATATTTGATCAGGTAATTGATTCTATAGCAGTTTCTTCTTTCTGGTAAATTCTGTTACACGTTGTGTAGTATTTAACTTAGCATATTATGGTTTTTACTAATAGTGCCTATGTGTTTCGACCATAAAGTTACTAATAAAGTGACTAACAGCTGAGAGAGCGAGATGTACCTAGCGGCACCACTGTATAATACTCGTAGAAAGAGATACGTAACGCGAGGCAATAGAACAGTTTTTGGGGATCTTATCGCAGGGTAAAAATTCGGTTTCTGTGAATAATTGTGAATCTAAAGTGAAATCGTAGATACTTTTGTGAAATATACTAACACTATTTCATTCAATTATCTACGGTTTCACGTTAGATTCAGAATTATACACAGAACTAGAATTTTTACCCTGTCGATAATCCCCCGAAACCCTCCAAAAACGGTTTCATTTGACAACTCATGTCAGTTCCTCTACTCCTGTTAGATGTAATAACTTTATGGTTTTGACACTATTAAACGGCTTTATGCTTTATAAGTGTTGTAAGGCTTATTAAAATGTTATTAATATTATGAATGAAGGCATTCGCATGTGCCGTGTGTTCTTTGATATGGTGAATCGTACTCAATTGTGAAACAAATAAGATCCTATTTTGTTAGTTATGCAATTTTAAAGAGAATGCAATCGCGCTACTCTATTTGCGCGCGACCCGCCTTTTTTCTATACTACAAGTCGCGGTAAGTGCGGCTTTCGCTCTCCGATACGCACGGGAACAGGTTATTTTCTATGCAGCGAAGGCGCGTCGCGCGCGTGAAGAGAAATCATACTAGACGTGCTGGGCAAACATTTTATTATGTGGTACGTACTGGAGGTGACACGACAAACGTAGTGCGCCTCATGCGGGTGAAAGAAAATCTAGTGAGTGACTAAGTGACGTGCGGCGATAACACCACAATTAATTAATTAATTTTTCTGGAATACAAAATAGGGGTGTATAGAGACACGGAATAGAGAAACTAGAAAAGTTCGGAGAAGACCTTTGCAGTGGGACGAAAAAGGTTTTAAAAACGTTTATAGTAAGGTCTGGAGTACACCTTAATAAAATAGGATCTTACTGACGTCACAAACTATTATATCCATATCATTATAATAACAATAATATATGTTATTGCCTTATTGCACATTTCAGTATTTTATTAGAAAAGTTCACCCAAAGATGGTTAATATAGTTTTAAGAATTATATTTTATTTGTGAAAGTATATGAGATTCCTTTGTTTTATATGTTTAAATGTTTTACTATGTTATATACAGCGTTTAAGGAAAAATATTATTAACCTTTTAACCACATACTCTACCCATCTAACTGAACAACTTTTACTATGGGAGCAAACCTGTAAACTGCAATACCTACTCGATTCAAACGTATGGGACAGCAGATATGTTTTTTGTTCTCACAGGTTTGCTCCCATAGTAAAAGTATGTGGTTCAAAGGTTAATGATACTTTTTCTTACACCCTGTATAAATAACTATCATTAAGGTCACTTTCGTTACTGGAAATGAAATTCCAGATAATTATTCCATTTTTATTATTCCTTATGTTTGGAAGATTCCTAAACTTGTTTCGTTATGTAAATTTAAATTTAATTATTGTATAACTAAGTACAGCAAAGTATTTTAGTACCAAAATTTAGTCATTGACCTACTCTGTACTACGTACTAGACATGACACGACAAAGAAACGTCATGCACCATATGCGGGTAAGAGGAGCGCAGGAGATAGCAATAGCGATTTACTGAATGAGGTGCGGCGATATCGCCGCATTGTCGTCCCCAGTACGTAGTAAATAATTGGTCAATGCATTTATCATTATTATTTCTTACAGATATTGTAACTTTATTTCCTGTGAATCCACCGAAAAATTATTGCTAACAAATATTATTTCAAAATGTGTCTCTCAAGCCAAGTACTTAGTCGTGTCGACTAATTTATAAATATATTTATGTTACAATTAAAATAAAAACATCACATGTCAGAACACCAATTATTAGCTACTTCCTAAAATGTACAAATATTAAAAACGTCTTAGGATAATTTTGTGCCTTTCTCAATGCGTTAAAGATAATAATTATAAGAGACTATTAGGATTACAAAAACACACCTATGAAAAAATGTTTAATTGTTTGTATGGACATTCTCAAAAAGATGAATAGTTTAGTCATTGAGTTAATATGAGGCGGCTGAAAGAGATAGTGATTTACTAATTGAGGTGTGGTGATATCGCCACATTGAACAGCGTATTGAAGTGCAGTGTCTCTTCTAGTCCGTAACCTATTAACTCAATGACTTGGTATCGAAGTACATCTCTTTAAGGCAGACTGTACCTACATGTTTTAAAAAACTTGATTATAATTATGATCTCTTATTAATTGCATTTTATTCCTTAAAGACAATTATTATGAAAAAAATTTACTTACAGTATTTTAATCGGTAATGTACCTCTATGTATGAAAAATATTTACTTAGTGTATTTTGTTATGTTTATGATGATCAAAGCTAGTACGATTACAAAAGAATAATACTTAATTCATATCGTGTCATGTTACTTTGTAACTAACTTTGACTGAAAAATAACTTTTTAATATTGTTATTAATTAATAAGCACGTACATGCGTTTTTGAGTCGTGAATATTACGAATGCAAGACCAAAGTGTGTGAAATGAATAATGTTTTGTTAATATTCTCTTTTATATGCGATCAAACGATGAATAAGAGATACATAAGATAAAATTAATAGTTGTTTTATTTGTTTGCAAAAGGAAATAAAATAAAATTAACGAACATTTTAAATCTTCCCGCGTAAAAAACACGCGGACGAACCGGAAAAGGCGGGGCTGCCAATCGTCATTCGTTTGCGTTCAGAAATCGTCCTTGTTTGAAATCGTTGGTAAAACGTGTCTCTTGCTACGAAGAAAAAAAAACGGCTTCACTTTTCATCGTCCCTCGTCCGTCATCTTGGTTGAAACCCAAATTGATTGTGGCCACGCCCATTTGTATCGTGTTTTTGTGTAATGTTTGCTAAAAACATGAGCTGGAGTCACGGCTTTAGCAATCTTAAACCTATTTTGAATAATGTTCCAACCATAACTGATTATAAGGGAAGGTCTATTTATTAGGTACGGTACGTAGTACTTACCTAAATCCATAAAGATAACAAACAATACTGATTTGTGAAAAACTCTACTAAGATTTTATGCACTAGTTCGGTAGTTCGGCTTCGGTAATGTAAAGTAGAATGGACGCGTTTCATAAGCTAAGGCTACATTATTAACTTAAAGATGGTGCGTTGTTTCTCTTGGTTTACTCTTTGATTATGAGCCATCAGTGTTGAAAAAAATATTAAAATACTTCTTTTTTCTTTCCTTTGAGCTTGTTTTGATTTCTAAACGCATTTGAGCCAACTGTCAAACAAAACTTCAAAAGTGACATTGAGCTCAAACCGCCCAGCAATTTTTATTCTGTGACCTTCCACTTGTGTGGAATCGTCACTGAATTTTTGTATTTATGATTAATTTCGAAACCAAATGTCCATTAGTTTTGTAGGAGTGCACTTAAAAACAGCGTAGGAAAAGTTTTGTGTCAAAAATGTTGCGTGCGCTGTTGGACAAGTTCTGGAATGAGGATGTTTGGTTACCGCCTAACACAACGTGGGAAGACATCGCTCCCGGGCCAGATAAAGACGTCGTGTATACAGACTTTAGGCATGTTTTGGTCCCCATACCGTTAGCCTTCGTTTTTATAGCTCTTCGCGTCGTGTTAGAAAAGTGAGTACCTTAAAATATCTACTTTGGTTAAGAAAAAAACTAGCTAGATGTCTTATCATCGCGCGATGCAGATCGCATGATGTTTGAATGGATTAGTGAATCACCTAGTTACTCACATTTAAGTGGTCTGTGAAAGTCATAGGCAAGTAACTGTAAAATTAGGCTACAGTACTAGCTCACTTTCTCCCAAATTAGATGAAAGTTTTTGTGAAAAATATTTACAGTTACCTTTGTATATTTAATAAAGAGGGCAAGCCCAGCATTGGGATGATACTGGTTATGAAAAGAAAAAACGATTATCCCTTATGATATGAAAAAAATGTCTCTGACATTGGCAGAACTGGCAGAGTTATCCGACTTGATAACAGGCCGTAAAAAAAATCCCTACAGAAAATATATAAAAAATATATTTCACAAGATACTAGCATTCGCAGGCTCTGATGCTGCTAGAAAAGTCATCCACTTTCAGAGCGGGAACCCGTTGGATGAGAGCAGCGCAGGACCGGTCGTTGTGTCGATCCTTGGGGAAGGCTTATGTCCAGCAGTCAACGTCTGATGATGATGATGATAATGCCTATGGATTTACTAATTATGTGATTGGTAATGGTTACCATGCTGGACTGCCAATCTAGAGACCTGGGTTCGAATCCTGGCTCAGTCATCGGTCATATAATGTCTGTGCCGTTGTAGTGTTTTACTTCAATCGCCATCAGATATATCATAGCGAACAAGGTGGTCAAATATTTCTAAGCAGTTCTAATGTTCAATAATTTCTTTACACATAACCAATCAAAAATATCAGATCGCCTGGAACATCAAATATAGGGTCCTTCTTAATATGCTGACACATTTTTAGGGGATGATCAGACCATCAAACTGAACAACTTTCTCTATGGGACCAATGTCGAAAATGCGAAAAAAAAATCTGCTGTACCATAGTAAACTGAAATCTTACTCGACCCAATTGTATGGGACAGCAGATTTTTTTTCTTGATTTCGACATTGGTCCCATAGAGAAAGTTGTTCAGTTTTATGGTTGATCATCCTCTTAAAAAACTGTCAGTATATTAAGTTTAACCCTGTATATCTATGCAGTCAGGGTGATCATTAACATCTGAGCAGTTTAGGAAAAAAGATCTGAATCCGTTGTTATACATTTAAATTTTGAATAATATTTTATAGAAATTATTGAAGATTAGCTGTTCAGATATTTATATGACAAAATCTTTGACTAATTATTATAAGGACTAGCCATGCGGTAGCATTTCCCCTCTGCCACGGTATAAGCACAATTGATCTTGTGCATTTACATTCAATTTTACACCTTATCACTAAACGAGACAGCCTATAATTGCGAAATAATAACTTCGAACTTAGAACGTTTGGGGTTCACACGAGACTACTTTTCATGATTTTTAACATTCAATATTAGAATCTAAAGTTATGGGGAATAAAATCCAAAGTTGCGGATTTCATGTTACCTCGCCCCCCGCAAAAAGTGGCAGAAATGTTTGTTAGTAGAATCACACGCGTAACCAGTCCACATATAAATAGTCAAAGGACAAAATACATGTTTAGATTAAAATTAGCACTGCTCATAAATATTTGAACACCTTATATGCTATGATATATCTGATGGCGACTGTATGTGCCTTTGTGCATTACTTAATTAATTAACACAATATACATAACTTTTGTCTATGGATATCATTCTATGTACTAAAATAATCCAGGAGATAGCTGAATTCATTATGTCTGTATATTTTGCCATTACCTTCCTCATTTTGCACAACTGACTATCTCTGGATGTGTAGGTTTCCTTATTGCATTTTCCAATAGCATTTTATAACATAACATAGCATAAATATTCTTTATTTGCACACCAAAAACATACAGCAACAAAACAGAATACTAAAGATAGATCTCTCAATAATTTAGGTATGTTTTATAATAAATCCAGACAAAACATACTATATTTCATTCAACAAGTGTCTTTAACTTATTTTATACTCCATTGTCTTAAAATTGTATTTTGTTAATGTCATAAAATCTTGGATTTGTAAATCGTAAAACTTCAAATGTTATGTTAAGATTGCTAGTTGATACAACTTTTTATCACTTATAAATTTTAGTGAAGCAAGTCGAATACAAACTATGAATAAAGATCCTTACTCACATACAAAACCATTTTTGGTGATTTTATGGCATTAAAATATAATTTTGAGCCAATCTTTAAATATGTTTCACAAGAGAGAGAACTGAAAATATTTTAGGGTCCTTCTTAGTATGCTGACACTTTTTTAAGGGGATGATCAGACCGTCAAACTGAACAACTTTCTGTATGGCACCAAAGTCAAAAACGTGAAAAAAAACATCTGCTGTTCCATACAAAACTGCAAACCTACTCAAGCCAAATGTATGGGACAGCAGATTTATTTGGCGATTTCGATGTTGGTCCCATAGAGAATGTTTTTCAGTTTGATGGTCTGATCATCCTCTTAAAAAACAGTCAGCGTATTAAGTAGGACCCTGTATTTAAGAGGCAAAAAAGTTATGTCTGGTTCGTAGCAAGTACCAATTAAATGTTTCTAATTAATAAACTATTTAAGTCATGACTACAATTGTGTAGGTATGTAACAGCTACAAATATGAATTTTCGTAGTGTAAAAGAAAGAAATCTCAATCTGAAAATTTTTCTTGTAGATATTGGTTCGCACCGTTTGGTAAATCGCTGGGTATTAAGGACACAAGACCTCGGAAGGCGCCAAATAATCCCAAACTAGAGGCGGCTTATCAGGCCGATCATAAACTCAAACAGGTATGTTATTTATCTATTTATTTTATAATACGATTTTATTACATGAAATACTTATTGAATTTTATCTTTATTATTGGATGGTCAATGATTGTTTTAGATTAAATAAATTAGACAAGTTTTTGATAGCACAGTGTGTGATATTATGTAATGTAACATAAAATGTTACATATTCACATATGAAAAACATTTAAAAAATCACAGAATAAATTCTAGTAGGGGAGACTGAGAACACTTGATCCTCAAATCATTGAAATTATAAATCTCCTATGTATTTTACTGTACCTGAGTTGTGGAGTGAGACAGGCCTGGAAAAACTACATAAAAGTGTACATAAATTATCAGTCTTATAGAGTTGTATGCTTATTCCCAATGTTCCATATTCACATACGAAAAACATAAGAAAAACCACAGTGTAAATACTACTAATACCTGTACAGAAGAATCACTTCGAAAACAGATTTAATTAAATAGCTCTCTGCACGTTAATAAGATGCAAAGTTATTCGCACCCGTCCTATCTTAAAATTCGCGAATAACCTATCAACCGTCACAACGGCGCGCGTGCACTCAAAAATGAACCGATTCTCATTAGACATGAAAGCTGCCTAATAGTCTCCCTCTTTCATTCTTTCACGTGCTGGCAGCGTGACATCGCTAGGGTTTTCAAGTCTGGCATTGACTACTCACAAAATGGCAGCAAGTCTAATGAGATTTGACCAAGAAGTTGAAACGGTATACCTGACCTATTGCCATTCACCCCTGGGTGGTGATCGGCCGTCAAGCGTACCTGAGCTGTGGAGTGAGACAGGCCTGGAAAAACTAATAATTTTTCCTTTAATTATCATCATTATCAGCTTACACATGTCCCACTCAGGGCACCTGCCTTAACTCAATAATAAGAGAGAATAATAAGATCTCAGTAGTCATATTCCTCTGGCCTGTGGGGGGTCATATTGGAGGAAGCAAGTTAGTGAAATTAACTGTACTACACTAACATACTTATGAGATAAAAAACGAATAAACTTTTAACATAAAATGGTAACAAAATACATATTGTTACAATGAACAATTGAATGGAACAACTGAAATTCACATCAAGAATGCATGAAACTGAAGTCAATGGCTTGGTCGACCTACTTTGTTATGAATTGCTTTTACATTACAAACTTGGATTATTGTGAATGACTGAAAATTTTGAAAAAATAATACAGGTTAAAAATCTAACTCAAAACACGATAAAGATGAAAATAAGACATTGAAGCAAATGTCTATTGCATTATATAGGGTCCTTCTTAATATGCTGACACTTTTAAGGCCATGATCAGACCGTCGAACTGAACAACTTTCTCTATGGCACCAACATCGAAATCGCAAAAAAAATAATCACATGTTCCATACAAAACTGCAAACCTACTCGAGGCAAATGTATCGGACAGATGATTTTTTTTCGCAATTTCGATGTTGGTGCCATACGGAAAGTTGTTCAGTTTGACGGTCTGATGATGCCGTTAAAAAAGTGTCAGCATATTAAGAAGGACCCTGTATACAGGGGGTAAGTGGCAGCCTAGCAAATACTTTCACTTTGGACCCTACCTCAGCAAACGCGAAAAAAATCTGCTATACCATACATTTGAATCGGGTAGGTACAGCAGTTTTGTATGGGACAGTTGATTTTTTTCGCGTTTCCTGACGTAGGCTCCATAGTGAAAGTTTGATGGTCTGAGTTTTGACTTACACCTTGTATATTACCTACATTGAGTTTTTTTGAGGTGGCAAGTTGCTTTACCTGGCCAAGTAACAATATTTTAGGCTTGATGACTTGCACTGATAAAGTACGGAAATCGAGAAAAAATCATTTTTCTAGAATTCAAAAAGGATTATCTACACAAATTTGTGCAGTTTTAGGTGTGTGTCTCTTCCACCAACGTACGACAAGACATAGTGCGAGACTGCATCCATGCGTAGTCGATATTCCAACAATCCGCACAAAAAGGTTCGCATACTCTTTTCTCATTATGAGAACTGGTAAAGTTTGGAATTCTCTCCCTGCGTCAGTCTTTCCAAGCAAATACAATCAGGATATTGTTAAAAGAAGAGTTAATAGGCTTTTTCTGGGTGAGCGCGCTACATCCTCGGCTTTATCTACACTTTCCATCGGGTGAGCTGAAGCCAAGCGCAAGCACATTAGGTATAAAAAAAAAATCGTACTGAACGACCCTGATCCGTGTTAGTGCATGCATACAATTTCTATTTAAATAATATCCTCATGTCAGATGGTATGGATGTGTGTGGATATATATTTAATCTGGTGTAATGCCATTTATTTATTATTCTGAACTTGACAATTTCAATGTTAAAGAGAGAGATAAACGGTCAATTGCACGTACGTTCATTAAAGTTAAGTGCAGCGCGCATTTACGCATTCGGAATAAACTTCCCTTAAAGTTAATCCTCCATTAAATCTCTTGCTGTCACTTTTTGTCTTGTTGATGTAGTAAAAGCTCGCAAGAGATTTAATGGAGGATTAACTTTAAGGGAAGTTTATTCCGAATGCGTAAATGCGCGCTGCATACATACAAACGAAGTCCGGTGATATTTCCAATACTAACCAATTAAAGTCAATCAAATTTTTCAGAAACAATCTAGAAACTAATCTCTATGTTTGTATGAAGTCAGATTTTCGTTATAATATACAGTTTTAGTGCTAGGATTAATTTAAAATTTGTATGGAAATCTTTGAGGCACTGTAACTTTACATTTTAACGAAAATCTGACTTCATACAAACATTGAGATTAGTTTCTAGATTGTTTCTAAAAAAAATATTGACTTTAATTGGTTAGTATTGAAAATATCGCTCCGAATTATATTTACTTAATGAACGTACGTGCAACTGGCAGATAAAATATAAATCAATCGAATTTCGCATCGAAGCTTCGTTTGATTTATATTTTATCTGCTAGTTACACGTACGAAATCAAGTCGAATTTGATCCCCTTAAAAAACTCTGCAAATTAAGAAGGACCCTATATGTTTAAACCAAAAATCAAGGGCATTTTTTCTGTACCGAATACAATTAAATTGATTTTATCTGACTGACTCGCAAAATCAAATCATTGCAAGTAGGTTACACGCAGCGCAGTTAACTTTATTTCAATTTCATTGCAAATAAAATCTTAAACATGAAAGAGCAAATGCAGTAACATCACGCGATAAGACCGAAGTACAAAGTAAAACATGTTATCAACTCTTCAGAAAACTTTATTTTCTACTGATATAAGTATGTCATTGAAAATGTAGAGTATATCTTAATTATATAAAATACATGCATAATGATATGATACCTTGGTAGTGTTAATGAACTGTACACAAGGTGACAAAAGTTTGATAGTTGGGTTTAATTAAATACCTTTTACAATGTTGTAATATTGTGTTGATGGTATTATTAAATAATTAATCTACACTAATAATATAAAGAGGAAATATTTGATTTTTTGTTGGTATTGAATAGCCTCTGAAACTACGGGACCGATCTAAAGAATTCTTTCACCTTTAGAATGCTACATTATCCGTGATGAACTATATTTTATTTAAAATTAAAGTTTTAAATGTTTGTTTTTACTTTTGTAAAAACTTGTATACTTACGTCCCACTGCAGGGCACAGCCCTACCCTCAGGGAGGATTTATGGGCGTTTGTCTACCACGCGTGCCCATAGCGGGTTGGTAGACTTCACATACGCATCGGAATTTCTTCTTCAGCGGATGCAGGTTTCCTCACGATGTTTTCCTTCGCCGTTTGAGAGCAGTCGATATTACGTACTTAAGTTAGAAAAACGCATTGGTACATGGCATGTCATCCATCAAGAATTGCTAAACTAATGTTGCAGTAATGGGCACATTGCTCGCAGAACCGATGGCCGATGGAGCCGAAAAGTTTTCAAGTAGCGACCGCGTACCGGAAAGCGCAGCGTCGGTAGGGTAGGCCCCCACACGGTGGACCGACGACCTGGTGAAGGCGGCGGGAACCTGTTGGATGAGGGCAACGCAGAACCGGTCGTTATAGCAATCCTTAGGGGAGGCCTATGTCCAGCAGTGGACGTCCATCGGCTGAGATGATGATGATGATGTCATACGTGCGGATTCGAACCTGGACCTCCAGATTGAGTTTCCATAGCTTTCCGCAACGCCCCACCGACCCTGATGTACTCGTAATAACTTTCATAGTTACATGAAAATTCAATGGTCCACCTATTCGCCACGCTCCGCAAAACCCACTGAAATGACTAACGGTTTCACATAATGTTATTTATTGCCACAAATCTATTTAAAGTGTTTTGTAGTACTTAGTTCAAAGTTACAACACGTAGTACAGTATGATTTCGAGCCTCAAAATATGAAATCGCTTTTTTATTCCATAATTGGATAGTCTATATTATTAGATACCATATTTCTTTTGTAGGACTAACCGTAGTAAGATATAGCCCCCGCCCATCACGCCATAAGCAGGAGACAGGTCTACCACAGAAGGACTATGTCCAAGCATTGGATGTCTATCGGCTGAGCTTATGAATATGCATAGTTCATCATCGTCATCACAGCCTATAAAGGGTCCTTCTTAATATGCTGATAATTTTTTAAGGGGATGATCAGACCATCAAACTGAACATCTTTCACTATGGCACCAACATCGAAATCGCGAAAAAAAAATCCTACTCTAACCCTACTCTAGCCAAATGTATGGGACATCTGATTTTTTTTCGCGATTTCGATGTTGGTGCCATAGAAAAAGTTGTTCAGTTTGACGGTCTGATCATCCCCTTAAAACGTGTCAGCATATTAAGAAAGAACCTGTATAAGACCGACTACAGGACACAGGCCTAACCTCAGAGAGGGTGTATGGGCGTTAGTCCACCACGCGAGCCCAATGCGAATTAGTAGACTTTAAATACGCATCGGAATTTCTTCTTCAACGCATGTTTCCTCACGATGTTTTCCATCATCTTTTGAGAGCAGTCGGTATTCCGTTCTTAAGTTAGAAATGTCATTGGTACATGGCATGTCATTCGTGCGGTTTCGAACCTGGACCTCAAGATTGAGTTTCCAAAGCTCTCCGCAACGCGCCACCGGCGCTCTCGTATTTGCATAGTTATTGTCATAAAATGCTATTTTACCAACATTACAATTGAAGCCTTAAATTCAGACCGGGTCAAGAGACCGTTAGCCCAGTTACGGTATTGGATATTATGTTGTTAAATAATTAATTTTTTGCCGGCTACTATACGAACAAACAGTCTTGAGTAGTTTTTATAAAGGTTATTTAAGTTCATTCGACGAGAGTTAAATTGGTTAAGATTAGGCAAATTTTTATTACACCAGTTTTTTTTTCGCGATTTTGATGTTGGTCCCATAGTGAAAGTTGTTCAGTTTGATGGTCTAAACAAGTTAAAAGTTTTAAGTGTTTATTTTTTCTTTTGTAACACCTTGTATAAGACAATTAACTATTACATTATATTCATATTTTATTAAGATTTCACTAAGTTCGAGATTCAGAGACGATTTAGTCTTAGCTCGAACTAAACAGGGCGAAAATGTATGGATTTTGACATACGGGAGTTCGAACTATGACCTAAAAATCGTCTCCATATCTCGGCCTAAATGCACTAAACTCTCTCGGACGACAATTTTAGAAGGACATTTTTCACCCCAGACGGGAAGAAATGGGGTAGTACATTCTAAACCGACACGGCTTATCCACACACTGGAAATCTACGAATACCTCACACTCACAAATTCAATCGATTTACAAGACAGAGTGACCTATACAGGCCGACCTTCATAACTAGGTAATGTCTACTAAACAATGGAAATATCTGGTCAAGTTAGTTTAAGCTTTGATCTTTACAACTAACGGCAAACTATGTGTACTCGTGTCGGTATTTTATTTATTTATTGTTAACACTTGTGTGTAGAAATATTGTATGCTGTGTACAATGTAGTGTTCAAATAAAATGAACAATTCAAAACATGTTTAGAAATTTATGTTTTATTTTCGCAGAGATTTTTGCAGTCATAAATCATTGTACACGCGGCGACATATCAAGCTATACAAAACCAACATAAGCTGACGCGCGTATGTCGAGTAACGTATAAGGTCGTACGGCCAGCTTATGTTGGTTTTGGATAGCTTGATGTGTCGCCGTGTGTACTTACTTTTGATAGGCATAAAAACAGTTATATCTTACGCTGAAATAATAACCGTATAACTATTGGTTTATTACCGTACACATCTCTTTGATATGTACGGTATGAACATAATATAAAGGTACGGTTAAGTAAATAACACTTGACTCTAACCAAAATTTGCACTTTAAAGCTTAATATTTCTCTTACGGATCCTTAAATCGAATTTTAAAAGACCTATCCAACGATACCCCACACCATGGGATAGACGAGAAAAAAAATTTCAACCCCACTTTTCGTGTAGGGGAGGTACCCTAAAAATAATATTTTTCAAGAATTTATTTTACCACTTTATCGGCGTGATTTATATGTTTACCCATGTCAATCTACAGCTTTCTAGTACTAAGCGAGCTAAGCCGCGGACAGACGGACATGGCGAAACTATAAGGGTTCCTTGTTGACTACAGAACCCTAAAATTGTTTATTATTTATATCCGTGACAGTCCATGTTATATCGTACCGTAAATTCAGCTTTGACTAATTATTATAAGGACTAGCCTTGCGGTAGCATTTCCCCTCTGCCACGGTATAAGCACAATTGATCTTGTGCATTTACAATGAATTTTACACCTTATCACTAAACGAGACAGCCTATAATTGCGAAATAATAACTCCGAACTTAGAACGTTTGGGGTTCACACGAGACTACTTTTCATGATTTTTAACATTCAAAATTTGAATCTAAAGTTATGAGGAATAAAATCCAAAGTTGCGGATTTCATGTTACCTCGCCCCCCGCAAAAAGTAGAATTACACGCGTAACCAGTCCACATATAAATACCTAGTCAAAGAAATTCAGTTAAAATATCGAATCTACTAATCGGTTTTCTTAATGGATTCGAGAATTGACCAACGATCGTTCCATTAACAGGGTCAAGGCTATTTCTTATGCCTCATCATTAGATCATTGGCCGAAAAACTGTTCGTAGGCACAGATTAGAATGATAATACGAGTAGTTAGGTAACCTTGAGCTGCATGCGGTCGCATCTGCTTAAAAAATGTAGCCCACGCGTTTTAAATTAAATTATAGATTATAGAGACTATCCGCTCCCCACACAAAATTTATATTTTCTGTGTCGGCTTGAATACTTTTACACAAGTTGACACAAGATCAATTGTGCTTATACCGTGGCAGAGGGGAAATGCTACCGCAAGGCTAGTCCTTATAATAATTAGTCAAAGACAAAGTGTAACCAAATATCCTAGTAATATAAATATTACTAGGTGGTATAATGAGGTGGTATAACCACAACTTTTACTATGGAGACAAAGCCAAAAAGATATTTTTTTTCGATGTCGGCTCCATAATGAAAGTTGTTTAATTTGATGGTCTAAACTCTAAACCAACCTTATAAATATTACTAGGGTTACACCCTGTATAGGCCATTGAATGTTGATGATGACGATACTGTTCTATTAATCCCAGAACGATAAATATTATGTTTGTACTTATTTAATCCAGTTTAATAAGAATTTTTTTTCAGTCACATGTTTATTTACAAATGCATACAGGGTCCTTAATATGCTGACCCTTTTAAGGGGATGATCAGACCATCAAACTGAACAACTTTCTCTATGGGACCAACATCGAAATCACGAAAAAGAAATCTGCTGTCGTTTGGCTCGAGTACGGAAGAGCTGATTTTTTTTCGCGATTTCGATGTTGGTGCCATAGAGAAACAATTCATTGTTCAGTATGATGGTCTGGTCATCCCCTTAAAAAAGTGTCAACATATTAAGAAGGACCCTGTATATACGTGCATGATATTTTAAAGTGCAGAAGTGTGCGCGCTAAAACATAGCGGAAAAATAAAACCTGACATTTGCACGCGAGTAAAAACTTACGAACACTGCCGATAGTGCTATGCGTGCGACAAAATACTGGGCTGGAAAAATACTTAATGACATGCCATCGACTCGACAAAAGAATAAAAAATTACTCAATTGCCTGACCATAAAGTTTAACTTTCCAGCTATGTGGTCTGGCGAAGCAGCTGGATATGACGGAGCGGCAGGTGGAGCGCTGGTGGCGCCTCCGCCGCAGCCAGGACAAGCCCTCCACCCTCACCAAGTTCTGCGAGAACGCCTGGAAGTTCACGTTCTATCTCACCAACTTCTCCTTCGGCGTCTTCATCCTGTGGGACAAGGAGTGGCTGTGGGATATCGACCAGTGTTACATTGGGTATCCTAATCAGGTAAAATAACTAATAATAACAAAACCAACGTAAGCTGGCCTCGCGACGTTATACATTGCTCGAACTAGGCGCGGCCAGCTTATTTTGGTTTTGTATAGTTTGTGTCGTGTGTACGTAAATGTATAGATTTTTAATAAACAAACAGATTTTTTTACACGGCAACTCGTAAGTCTAGAGGTAATAAGGATCAAATTGCATTGGACATAATTGTCCATGTTGTTCAGACTCATGTGCTAAAAGAAATTTACTCCAAACTTTATCTTTTATTAACACTTGTTGCATAACTCGGTCCAATATCTCTCAAAAAATTTCGTTAATTGAATTATCTATTTTATTTGCCAATGTGACAAAGTTCATATGAAATAAGTGTTCCGTTTTGCCAATTTTTGTACGGAACACTAAAAAAACGGTACCTTATTTTAGAAGTACCGCATATAGTTAATATGTTGTGATGTTTGAATAAACTTGCGTGTTTTGAGTTTCCGGCAAAATTTGGACGTGAGCCACATTTCAAAGCAGTAACTTTGATTTGTCTTCGAGTAATAGAAACATAATATGGCGAACCGGATATGAGTATTGGTTTTGATTTTTTTAGAGTGTTGACCTCTACAGAGATTACATTAAAAAAATTAATGTGTTGTAAAGTCGGGACAATGTAATAAGCCACATTTGACATCTGTCAGTTTAAGCTTCGTAGTGAGGTGACCTGCTTAAAAACATCGATTAAAGCGAATGAATCGATACGGATTTCAAACATACGTGAATCGTATTATATGTGAATATCGCGATTTGTTGGAACTACGTTTTACATCGATTTTTTTGGTACATCCCTAGTGTTAAAAAAGAAAAAGGGTTCACAGACGCAACATTGTAACGACGTTCAGTTCTTTGGAACAGAAATTGTTTATTATGTTTAGAATGGTTTATTAGTGAAAGTAAATCGTAAAATTACCTTCTTTGGACATTATTACAATAAATATGTAATCGTTATAAAAAAAGTAAAGCAAAGCAATTGTACAGTTCTAACTTCGAAAAAAATTATATTATTCTATGCCCGCCGTTACAAGGTTATGATTGATGAAGTATCAATAGATGTCAAATGTGGCTTTTTAAATTGTCCCGACTTGTAGAAATTATTATGCGTTATTACGGCGGATTCTTTAACAAATAATAACGATACTAGTTTTTCTTTTCGCTCTATCGTAAAAACGGTAATACATACAGGGGTCAAACTTGGTGTGATTATAGAGTAAAATCTACAGTATAACAACAAATAATAAAAACCGGCCAAGCGTGAGTCGGTCTCGTGTTAAACGTCCAGGACAAAACTATTTTTTTAGTGGTGGTATGATACGGAACCCTCGGTGCGCGAGTAGGCCGACTCGCACTTGACCGGTTTAATTTAGAGTGTTGACCTCTACAGAGCTTACATTAAAAAAAAAATGTGGTTCAGTGTTGGTAAATGTTGAGTTAGATGTGTGAAATCAAATACTTTTCTCCGTACCCTACTTTTTATTAGTTTTATATAAATAAGAAACTATGTGCGATGAAACCGTGCTACTGGTGAAACGTGGATGTTCTGAGGTTTCAGAATATCTCTGACTACCCTCTCGGGGAATATAGTCTTGAGCATATGCTTATGCTTATGATATGTGCGATGAAACTGCATCTCACCGATCCCCGTTACCCAATCCGCCGCGTTGCCCCAGCAACGTCCTATGCCGAGGTCCGTACCCCTCTGGGTGCCCCTAGGTCGGTTGCTTAATTTCATTCATTTGGCTCGGTAGACCCTTCGTGGTCCCTCCAATAGTCCGCAGTAAAAAGCAGTAACTGCTCCCTGAGCAACGCTGTAATTGTCATTTCTAAAAACAAAAAAATTAATTGCTCTGAAAATTTCTAGTACAGTATTAGTAGTGTCTAGTAGTCATGGTAATTACCATATTTGTAAGTCTTACGGATGTGCCTGCGCAGTTGATTATTTTTTAAATCGTGCGAACCAATCATTGTACTATAAGGACCGGCGCACACCTGGTGAAACGCATCGCAGAGCATTTTTCACTGCCAAACATTGACTTACCACTACTGGACGGAGGGTCCGCGCTCAAAAGTGTCCGAATAATAAGAGAACGAAAACGTAAAAAAGAGAACGAATTACGCAACAGTCTTCGTTTGATCGACCGACTATGCGGCGCGCGCCGTGCCCCCCCCCCCCTCCCCCCATCGGGGCCAGTGGGACGGAAAATAATTTCAGCATTTTCAATGTTTTTAGTTGATTTATATTACTATACGTACATACTTAGGTTTGTGTATTTTAGTCTCGGACACTTTATTCGAGTATTTTGTACTAGACACGGCGTCCATAGTATTCTACGTCAATGCTGCCAAACCAAAATTGAATTTGCTTGCGTTGCTATTCGCTGCTACGTCGACAAAAATTTGTTCCTGAAATTTACACCCATTTTGTAAAATACAGGGTCCTTCTTTATATACTGACAGTTTTTTAAAAGGATGACCAGACCATCAAACTGAACAACTTTCACTATGGGACCAACATCAAAATCAAGAAAAAAAAAATTGCTGTCCCATACATTCGGCTCGAGTAGGTTTGCAGTTTTGTGTGGAACAGTAGATTTTTTTTCGCGATTTCGATGTTGATGCCATAGAGAAAGTTGTTCAGTTTGACGGTCTGATCATCCCCTTAAAAGTGTCAGCATATTAAAGGATCCTGTATAAGATAATTAAAATCCTAAACTAGAAACTAAAGTTACTTATTGTTATAGCAAAATCTCCGGGATGTTTCACACACATTATATAAAAGGTCAGATGGTAAACATTGTTTTACGAGGCGTATATTTGCTGAGCTATGACCGACTGGTTACTAACAAGACCTAGGTAATTGCTAGGTTTTAATAAACACTGCTCTATCTACTTAGTCAGCATATAACCGACCTTGAGAAAAAAGAGTGATTAAGTTTATGGACGTTATTCTATACGGACGGAAAGAATGTATAAATTGACTTCTCTAGCCTGTATTACTCTTCTTCTTTCGTGTCAGAATGAGCTACCTATACAGTTGTTACAAAAGCAAAAATAAACATTAAAAAATTATAAGGGGTTTGTTTAGACCATCAAACTGAAAAAATCTACACTACATTCGACTCGAGTAGGTTTGTAGTTTAGTATGGAACATCAGATTTTTCTTTCGCGGTTTCGATATTGGTCCCATAGTGAAAGTTGTTCAGTTTGATGGTCTAAACCACCCCCTTAAATGTTTATTTTTTATTTTTGTAACACCTTGTATAAATATCCCTAATGTAAATCAAAACTAATAAAGCCTATTTTAAATGTTAATCCAAACTAAGGTCTATGTTTTTTGAAAACCCCATCCAAATTGGTTATTAAGTGATGCGTTCACAAACAAACAGACAAAAATTCTAAAAATCGTTTGCGTAAAATGCATTACGTATATACGCCTCAAATTAATATTCAATGTATAGGCATTCACGCCATGTTTACAATTTTATTATATTATAATAAATTTATAGATAAACTACGATTTATGGGTAGAGACAGTAACATAAAAACATCAGCGATATAAATATATTTATAATCAAATGTTAGTTAGAATAACAACTATTCTATAAATCAGTAATAAGTTGGAAATGTAAATAATATTATTTATTTATGATAAACCTTGGTATAAATCACATTTCTTAGAAATAATATCGTGCCATCACACTAGGTAAACATTCCTAGGGTGGGGTAGGTCCTAATCTATTTTACATAATAATAAAACTGTTAAGGGGGTACCGAGCCTCCGGCCGTACGATTGACGGCAACACTATTGGCTCGGTACCCTCTTAATGAAGATATAGAAGAACTACTTGGGAGGTTCCACCATTGAAAAGGGAAAATCTTCCGCCAGCTAGGTGTGAAGCCTGGGGGCCGGCCGAGGTTGTTATGTGAAGCAGCTGACAGATTACCAGTGTCACGTCGCAAGTTCTCTTAGCCACGGTTTATACAGAAGAGACGTGTGGCGGTGGCGGATACTCTAAGTAACACAATATAAACCTTATAGTACCTAGCATAGCGTCGTTTTTGTCGTAAAGGAGAATCGCGCCCGCGCCTCCAGGTGACGTCGCCTGGAGGCGCGGGCGTAATTCTCCAAACGACGCTATGCTACGTACTATAAGGTTTATAATTGTGTTACTTTGACTATCCGCCACCGCCACACGTCTGTTCATTATAAACCGCGCCTTACGTGCACATTTGCGGGTGCGGCAGATAGCACCATCTGTTGGCTTTGTTGCTATAACAATAAAATTAGGGCACGGACCCGTAATAAAGATTCTAAGCTTGACATTACCTCCCTTTCGTATTGCAGGGTCTAACAAACGACGTGTGGTGGTACTACATGATATCGTCAGCGTTCTACTGGTCACTCACCATCTCCCAGTTCTGGGACGTGAAGCGCAAGGACTTCTGGCAGATGTTCGTGCACCACATCGCCACCATCGCGCTGCTCTCCTTCAGCTGGGTCTGCAACCTGCACAGGATCGGCACCCTCGTGCTTCTACTGCATGACTGCGCTGATATTTTTGTTGAGGTTTGTTAGCGGTTTTGTGTTCGTCTATTAAAAGATGTAGTCTGAAAGAATACTCGCTTTAGAATCGAGGCGAGTAGGTTTCCTTTCAACTCCAACACTGAAGGCTTTATCAAACTTTCTACACGCCGATAGACCACTAGGACTTCCTCATAAAAGGACATCAACATTATTATGAAATTGTAACAGAAGTGTCTGTAAATTGAGGATATTTTCGTAATCGCGTTGCTGGTCTGTTATTCGAAGGATGCGTGTCGGTTACCTGCTCCCGGGTTTGCAACAAAGCTCCACCATTTTATGGTGGTGTACGAAATCTCATACCACGTACGAGTTAGTATATAAGCTTGGGTTAGCCATAAGGGGCTGATTAAAGATGGATAAAGGATCTATGTCCGTTCAAAGTGCCTTTCAAGTATACCCCTGCAACCCACGATATCGCAGTGGTTTCACACTGAACAACTTTCACTATGGAGCCAACATCGAGAATAATAAAAAAAATCTGCTGTCCCATTTAAGTCGAGTCGGTACTGCAGTTTTGTATGGAACAGCTGTTTTTTTTTTTTGCGATTTCGAAAGTGGCTCCGTAGCGAAAGTGGTTCAGTTTGATGGTCTCAAGCACTCCCTTAAGTATTATAAGAGTATTTTGTTACACCTTGTATGTATGCTATATCGTTTTCTAGTCATCATAATACAAGTCCAGGCATGATTCTGGTATTTAAATGTGACTAGATAATAATTGAGACAACAATCAAGAAAAAAAAATTGACTCGTGCCGGTGCGGACCAAGTCCTGGCAAAATTTATTCGATTATAAATGTTCTATTAAATATGGTTTGCAGGCTGTGAAGGCGTCCAAGTACGCGAACTACCAGAAACTATGCGACACCATGTTCCTAGTGCTCATAGTGGTCTGGATTACCACCAGAGTCGGGATATACCCCTTCTATATAATTTGGAGGTTAGTTAACATATTACATTTATTTATTATATAAGTCTGTAGGATCCCACTTCAGGGTAAAGGCCTCTCTCGAATAAGGATGAGATGTCATACTCCAACACGCAGGCCCAGTGAATCACACAATGAATAACATAACTTATTCCCGTTTGATTTTTGCATGCTTTGGATAGTTTAAGAATACATTCACAATTAAGAATACGTATTTCTTATCATCTAATTCTAATTGCACATATTTAAGAACGACAATATGATGTGGTCCAGTTGATTGTCGAAAGAAAATTGACGATTATAGTTTAGTTGTCTAAAATTCAGTTCTTTCAGTTTTCCCTCTTTCTTCTGATTTATTTTGTACTCCTTTTATTTAATAGTGACGCGATAATATAGTTACAGTAGTACCAGGTTTATAAGTCTTACCGATGTACCTGCGCAGTCGACAAATTTTAATAGCGCGCGGAATTCTATTAACCAATCAGGATGTGCCACCTTCGCGGACCTGAAATCCCTTAGCGCGATTTTCTAATTGTTTTCGTCCTCAAACGGTGAAGGAAAACATCGTGAGGAAACCTGCATACGCTAAAGCAGAAATATCGATGCGTATGTGAAGTCTACCAATCCGCATTGCGCACGCTTGGTGGATTAACGCCCATACACCCTCCCTGAGGGTAAGCCTGGGCATTGCAGTGGGACGTATATAGGCTGTGATGACGATGATGACTATTCGCTGCTATCCGACATTGCACCCTTTGATTACTAAATGACTTCGGGTTTTGACTGGGACTCGGGTCTGCTCTGCGCAAACGAAGATTGGCTGAACGCGGATTGGAATTATTTTCCTGGTCGTACTGTATTTGTCTGTAAAAGATCAACTCATTATAAATTGTTTTGCGTCACAATCATCAACCTTATTTCTAACACAGTAACGTCTATTATTGCAGCACGTCGATCCGTGCCCCGATGCTGCTGCCGATGTTCGCCGCGTACTACATATTCAACTCGCTGCTGTGCCTGCTGCTCGTGCTACACATTATATGGACGTGGCTCATACTGCAGATCGCTTACAAGACCATACAGGCTGGACAGGTATGGAGACTATTTGATCTCATATACAGGGTGTAAACTTAAAAAACTTGGTAACTTGTGGAACACTTTTTTTTTTTCATCTTAGTGACAGTTAATCAGTTTGATGGTCTAGAGCAGGGGGCTCCAAACTACGACCCGCGAGGACCAACAATCCTGTCCGCCATATCACACAAAATAATGCCCAAATAAATATAAATTTAATGATAAAATAAAAAAACTCTCTTAATGAAATTGAACATGTTACTTACTGCAATGCCTAAGTAATATAGATACGTGATACACATAGTGAAATTTAAATAAGAATCTGTTTTATTATGATCAATGAGATATGTCTAGCTCTGACTATACCGACTTGGCTGTTGAGACAAAAAAAATTGGATACCCCTGGTCTAGATTGTGATTTTTGAAAGTCACATGTTCAAATCTGCAATAGAAAATGTCAAAATTATTATGAAGATTATGCATCATTATATCATGATTTTGAGAGTGTGAGTTTAAAAAAATAGCACTTCTGAAGCAACCCCTGGCATATGTAACAAGGTTAAAAAAAATCTGCTGTCCCATTCAATACTGCGGTCAGTACCTACTATATTCAAATGTATGGACAGGGCTGTCTTAACCACATTGGGCGCCGGAGTGCGAGAATCAGCCGGCGCCTCCCTTTCCAACAAAAAAAAGATCAACAAATTTTAATTTTTCGCTTTCTATTTTTGCCCCACGCTGCCTGAATTTGCCTCTCATGTTTGTTAGAACATACATTTAATTCGTATTGTAATCGAAATTTTCTTGCACATCGCAAGTCACAACTGAGCAAGCCGAATGTGTCGAAAGCTGCATGAGGCGTATTTGTGAACAATATGGATATAGTAATTTTCAAAACTAGCAGATTATGCGTTGTGTATGGCGTGTAAGGCGATTGACTTGCGCCCCCTTGGTCCCTGCGCCCGGGTGCCTCGCACCCCCGCTTAAGACGGCCCTGTGTATGGAACAGCAAACTATGTACTTAATTATATGTTTACTTTGCAGATGGAGGGTGACATAAGGAGTTCATCGTCAGACGTTAGTGATAGTCCACAGAACTCCAACCACAACACGCCGAATCGCGTGAGAAGTAAAAAGTATGTTATTCCAATATCTAGGACGCGTTTTAGGATTTCGGTTTAAGATCAGGGAAATGTTCTACCAGGAACAACTTCGTCGGAAAATCATAGCAGCGACCACCAACTAACCAACCCTCGGTTGAGACAAAATCATTTTTCAAGCCAAAGGAAATAAAGAAAATAAAATTTTGGAAATTGAAAAAGCACGACCCTTTAATCTTCAAAAGCTCATAGCTTTTAAACTAATACGGATAACCAAGTGATTCATATCTTGAAAGAATCTGTCTGAAATAGGAAACTTCTTGTAATAAGTGGTAAACTTTTGGTAGTACGTTTTCTTCCCATGGGAATCGCTTGAAAACAGAGTAAAATTTTTGTTAGACCTAAACCTTTGAACTAAATTTGTTTTATTATTTTGACACATGTGTGCTAGCTGAACAAAAGTACTATTCCAGGAAAGGCAAATCTTCCTTTAACCTCCTGACAAAACGATTGTAGTTAGTCTCTTTTGTCTTATGACGTACCTTTAATAGTAGATGGAGATGGAACTATAGATATTTGTTTATGCGGCTGTCCACTTTTTTTTGAGCTAGTGTGTGTGAAAAGTGACCGTAAACATAAGGCCATATGTCACTTGGTGCCTTTTGTCCATACTACTTGACACCACACACTCAAACCTAAACGTCAAAATAAATTGGACACTTTTACAATTGGTATGGCTCACTCTATTAGATATATTAATATCTTTGGCTTAAACACTATGCGATATTATGAAAAAAACAAAAAGTTGTCATAACTTTTGAACCGTTGAGAATGGAACTATCATTCACCGGGGCTAAGAGTTTGGAAATGACCTCCGCCATGCGCCTGTTTGATTTGATCCACACTTGGGACATCCTGGATGTACTCTTGCATTCATTGTGTAGTATCATTGTCTAGTCATAATACAAATCCAGGCTTGATTATGGTACTTTAAATGTGACTAGATAATTTGTGTGACTATGTTCATGATATTAATTAATTCATTGTATGTTTGCAGGGAGACATAAAGCCCGCCTACCGAGAGTGTTCCAGTCGCAAATGCCTTCGCTTCACGTTGAGGCTGCTTAAACTAAAGATGGACGGATACCTGCATATTATTACTGTTAGTTTACTTGTGTTAGTGTATATCTTACTGGCCCTGTGTTTAGCGATATCATCATCATCTTCTTATGAGCCACTTTCTGCCCGCGGCTTTGTTTTGTGTGAGTTATACAGGGTGTTAGAGTAAACAGTTGCATTACTTTAAGGGGTGATTGTACCCATGATTCAATCAACTTTCCCAAAAAAACCTATAGGATATTCGCAAAAAAAAATTGCGCTTTCCATACTAAATGCGATCAGCTGATCAAAAATTTGTATGAAAAAATTGTCATAGGTTTCTTTGGGAATGTTGTTCAGTACCATGGTTACAATCACCCCTTAAAGTAATGCAATTGTTTCCTTCTAAATATGTTTTTTAAGGGGATGATCAAACTATGAAACTGAATAACTTTATGGGACCAATAGAAATAAAAAAAAGGTTTTCCATACAAACCTGGCAATCCTATTCGACCTAAATGTATGGGGCATCCGATTTTTATATTTCGGTTGTTCCCATAGAGAAAGTTGTTTAGTTTGATGGTCTGATCATCCTCTTGAAAAACTGTCAGCATATTAAGTTGGACCCTGTATATACCAGTGTCAGTCTTCAGGATACATGCTAATATCATGCTAGATTTCATAAAGATCGATTCAGCGGTTAAGAAAACAAATATACAGACAAACATTCACATTTATATTAGTAGAGTGCAATAGCATGACTTCTCGAAGTAATATTTGTCGCGTCATGCAACTTTCGACAATACTACTAGAATGATAAAGTTGAATGTTCGTTTTATATCAATTTTCGTTTTGAGATTATAACGAAAATGTTAAATAACCATGGCTCTCATCATTTTTTTCATAAATCATTAACCATTAAAAAGTTTAAATTTATTTATGTATACATATTTGGTATTAAATTATAGTATTAATCGCTAAACACTATACTTAGTAAGAATATGAAATGGATGTAAATTCTACTTTTAGCAAATATTTTAATATTGATTATTTGCACCTGTATTCCTAGTTGCTTCCTCGAGATTTGCTCCACTCAGTCAAATTGCATGTCAAAAACGTCCTCGACTCGAGAAACCTCCAACGAAACGAGTAAGGGTAGAGGAAACGTAAAACTCAACGTAAAACGCAACGATTTTCGTAAAATAATGGAATAGTGAAATTGATATCATTAAGCATCCTTTTAATCTAAGACTACACATAACTGAACATTTTTTACTATAGGGGCAAACCGATCATAGTAAAAAAAATAATCCGCTGTTGCATATATTTCACAGTTTGCATTTTAATCGAACAGCGGATTTTTTTTTGCTCCTTTCGTTTTGCTCCCATAGTAAAAGTTGATCAGTTTAATGGACAGACTTTTAGCTTAAAAGGATGCTAATAATATCACGTTCACCCTGTTCCAGGGGAAAAATAAACGAGAAAATCCATCATTTTTTTTGTACGAATGTGCGTTTTCCTTTTCTTTTTTAAAGTAGAAGTGTGCGAGATCACGTCAAGACTGTGACTGCTTTTTTTAAAGGCCAAGGGATCGACCCCATACAGTCATGTCAGACGTAAACAGTATCAAATTTTCGATTAAAATTATTCGAAAAATAATGAAATATTCCATTAAAAGATACATTGGTTCTTTTTATCTATTCCCTCTGTATTAATTTAAATAAAGCACATTTTGAAATGTTGACCTTTATTCGCGCAGACCGTAGCGCTGTCGATCTCTAACAAGAAAACGGTCATTCCTCGACTCAACGTCTGTAGAGGAACCTCGAAACAGAATACAGATTTCGAGGTAGAATAAGGAATTTTTTGAATGATGCAAAGGCAGATTTGTAGTCGAGGCAGAGTTCAAGGAAGCGACAGAATACGGGTGTTAGTCACAATAGCTTATCTATGTTAGATAAATTCATATCTAGGGTTCAAACGAAAACCAAAACAGTTTTTTGTAATTTCCTATTATGCGAATGCCACAAATGTTCTAATCCTGACAAAATACGTGTAAAAACCAACTTTACAGTCAAGGTTTAGAGTAGAAATTGAAATGATTGAACTATCATATTCTCGAAACGGATTTTTGACAGAAATTGACATTTGGTAGTGTAGACTGATTTTAAGGTAAGCGCATATACGGGCGAGCCGTATCGGATCGGAAAATGCGTACTTCGCATCGTGCCGGATCGCAATGCATTGACAGATTTTTAGTTTGATGTAATACTGCAGACGTTGTAAAAGTTCCTTTTGTTTGTCACACTGCGACGGGTCGCATCGCACGGACGGAAATCCGCCACGCAATAATGCGACCCGCTCCGACCCGCCATAGTACGCGATAGTTGATATAAATTGTATAGAAGCGATTTCGGTAGATTATTGCGCTGCGGCCGGCCCGATGCAACCCGTCGTAATATGCGCGTAACTTAAAACCACACAATACTAAGCGTTTTAGTATAAAATCGGACAGTAGCAGAACATTAGATATAATACAGTTCAGTTTGTATTTACTAGGCATTTCTAGATTCTCTACGTTTAATATTACTTGTTTATTCTACTTGGGACCACGTAGTAGGATTTAGACCTTTGTTTTTTAGGTATTTTTTTTAGACCATATACTCTTTTTTGACTAATAGTAACTTAAACAAACTGTTATTTTGCATTCAAAGTCAAATGCTTTTTATTCATAGTAATATCAACGTAATCATTTTTGACCCTGTCACCGCGCCGGAAGGTGTTCCGTTGAAAAAAAGATACGGCCCGAAATAATTTTTAAGCATGCTATAGCATATGCTCACGAATATATTCCCCGAGGTAGTCAGAGATAAATACATTATAGTATATTCAGAATATCGGCATTATACTAGCAGTGCTCAAACTCTGTCCAGTGTGACAGGTAGTGAGGCCTTTGGAACTTTTATTGGACAACAGTGGATGAAATGCATGCCTCAAAATTTTAGAATGTTTTTTTATGGTGGATTTTGTCCTCGGACACCGCCTCGCTATCTCGCAGTAGGCCTAACATGCTTCCCCTAAAACGCGATATAGATCGAGATTTCTCGTTTTGTCACTTAGTCGTGCGTGATAATGTATTGCTTTTAACCGATTTCGGCCACGGCGAAGAAGAGAAGAAATCCTCGCACATAGCGGTGAGCACGATATTTAGTTTACTATAGTTTTAAAAGAGTATTCGGTTACTATTAAAACAAATTATAATTTTAATCTTTTTAAATTTGTAGGATTCATTAAATGCAACCTAAATTATACGATAGTGAATAATATGCAGAATTTGTATTGAGATTGTACCTATGTGACTAACTATTACATTATAATTAAATTAAAAACACGTTTAAAACTTTAACCACGGTAATAATTCGAGCAGTAATACATCATGTTGTAATAATAGTCTTCATTAACTTTGAGTATACGGTCATAGCTCACTTATACGACACCGCTCCTGCACGGTAAAAGAATGAACATTCAAATATAAGCTTAAATTCGTGCGCTGTAGATACACTTTATAACGACAACATACAATGGCAAAAAGCGCGCAGCAAGCTGTCAATCAACAATCTTGTTGTCATTGTAAAATGTATCTACAAAGCACGACTTTCAGCCTATTATTTGAAAGTTTTCTTTTACAGTGCGGGAGCGGTGTACCTTTAACGTACGCGAAATACTCCTCTTCCAATACCTTTGTCCCACTGCTGGGCAAACGACTTCCACTACCACTCCATTCTGATGTGTGCGAAAGGTATCCAAGTATTTTTCATCTGGGTCTACGGTACAGCCAATAATCGTCTTGTGGAACCCAATTTAATATCAATATCTCAGATTTTTTTCAAATGATCATGTTGATAAACTTTCCATTGTTGAGCTGAGCTATTTTGCACCCCACATTTATTATACTAGTTCCTTAAAAAACCAAAAAGTAAAAAAAGCCTCCAAATAAGCCTAAGTTCATTTCAAAATGTTTCGTTACATTATTTGCGAGTTTGCACTTTTCTTTCTTTGTATGAAGTTACTGCTTAAGGTATTCACTGATACCTACTTGATATAGAATTGACGCGATTAAGGCGCCACCTACACGAGTTGCTCCGTATAGTTAATCAATATAAATGTTGCACCAATTCGCCTACTAATATGGTAAGATCGAAGATGGTGTAAATAGCGGATTAGTACGAATTATATTTCCTAAATAAACCACTAAAATCAATAATGGCTACCTAAGCCTCCACACGGCATTGTTACTATCATTGACTATAAGAGTGTCAACGAATGGAACAAAAAAATTTAGCTGTGTTTATGGCTACCACGTAAGGTACATTTTTGCACCTAAACCTCCCAGCATGCGTAGCATGCTACACGTGATACGGCTGTATCACGTCTTTTATCTCGAGGGACAATCTTGCTCAATTTGTATCTTCCTTGTGGTTGACATTTATACCAGCATACCACCTCCGAGAAAACGACAAGAAATCGAGACGTGCCTCTGTCTTTGTTACTTTGCGTATGCAAAAGCGAGCGCGCATGACGGTTCTCTCGCTTTGTCGTGCGTGGCATGCCTAATCCTCCAACGCCCGCGGCATGGCTCGATAAACGTATTATCGCGCATGCTAACTCGTTCTGTCGCGCGCAAAAAGAAAGAGAGCTAGGGCGCGATATCAAGCCGCGGGCGCAGGTGTCTATTGTTTCTATCTGCCAGTTGCATGTACGTTCATTAAAGATAATCCTCCATTAAATCTTTTGCTGTCACTTTTTGTCTTGTTGACGTAGTAAAAGCTAGCAAGAGATTTAATGGAGGATTAACTTTAATGAACGTACGTGCGCCTGACCGTATATCAACTCGTATTAACGTAAATAAATAAATAAATGAAATGAAAATATTGAATTTGTTGACGTCAAGAGACAAGCTCGTGTAGATAGCGCTTGAATAGTTAAAGTCTAAACTTGTTTTTAATTATCACTAACTTTTACAGTAATTAGATTTAAATTGTAATGTATTGTTAATAGAATTGAATGATCTGCGAATGTTTTATATTTAATCTGTTTCAAAAAAGTGCAAAGGCAATTAAAAGCTTAAGAACTTGTGAATTACTTATTTGAAAACTAAATTAATTGGTCCTGAAAGTATATTCAAATATTTGTAAAAATATTAAATAGTGAGGATTTTTTCCACAAAAACGGTTTTCGCCAGACTAAATAGTTTTCCAAATAAAAATCATGAATTGTATTTTACTCTATATATTGAGTACTTAACAGTTTTTATACACATCCTTTTGTATGCATTTCTTCCTCAGTTTTTTAATCTTTGTAAAACTTTATTTTTTGTAAGTATATAGTCGGGACTTTATATTTTTAAGATTTATATTTATTTACTTATGTAACAACCAGTGTATAGGAATTTTTCCAAAGAGATTTTTTCCTTTAACATACGGGTTTTCCAAATGTCTACATTTATGCTTTTACTATTAATTTTTAAATAGTTACGGGCTATCTTATTCCAGTAAAAATACTTAATTGTAAAAATTCGTAATTAAATAAAAATTCTCGACTTTGTAACATCACAACAAGTTGCTAATGAAACTTACACCTTTGCTGAGGCAAAATAAGGTTGAAATTAATATGTTAAAATTCAAAATATTTATTTTGATCTCTTTAACGTACTTTGCATTTCATACTTTCCAGTTGATTTATTTTCTTACTCTTTTTATTACATTTCTACAAACTAATTTTATTTACAAACAAATCAAATTTATTTGATTTCGTAGAATGTTTCTTAATTTGGTGTATGAAGGTGTAATATACTCTTATTTGTCATGAATGTTGTGTACAGTGTTCCATGTATGTTGCTAAATACATTAATTGTTTAATGTAATGCTATTTTCGATATAATTGAGATTATGTATGCGTATACTTGAGTATACAGCATCAAGCTTGCATGCGCTTGTTCGAGAGAGTGTGCACACTACGTGGAATTGGACTAACTACTTATAGTTTTCCATAACACTCTCTTTTGTACGAAAAATATTAAAAGGCGTATTATAAAAATCAATCGATAATGTTGTGTTGGGTTTGAGAAATAAAAATACGAATTTAATTGTTTCCGTGTTTTATTTATAATCAAAGTACCTAATATAGCGTTTAATATTAATTCTTCACGTATTTCATTACGCTACGACTCGTAGCTTTGCCTGTGCTATCTCACGCAATCAATAATTGCAAAACAATGTCAAACTCACATACACTAAATTTAATCGCGTCCCCAAACGAACGGTGGGCACTAATGTCTATTTCAATCAAGTATCAACTCATTTTAAATCTATTATTTACACAATTTACAGTTTATTAATCTGATTCTGACGCTGTCGTTTCTTTAGTGTTTGTTTGCTAGAGGATAGTTAAACTGATTCTTCTATCCTGAATGTTGTCCATGTGGCGTGTCTTGATGGCGCGCTGGGCGTCGAAGGGCGTGCGGAACGCGACCCGCGCGTCCCCTGTCGGCTGCCCGCGCTCATTGTACCGCCTTATCACATCGTCCTGCGTCAAATCAAAGTCTCCGAAGAACGACAGTATATCTTCAACTGAAGCACGGAACGGCACGTTCTCCATTGAAACTACGCAGCCTGGCGCCCCGAATTCATCCAACGTGGAATCCTGTTCGTCCTCGCGCATTTCCCTGTCGCGACCGTTATCGAATCCACCTCTACCTCTCGCGAAACCTCGGCCTCTGCCTCTTTCGAATCCGCGGCCTCCTCGATCGTTAAAGTTTCCGCGACCTCTGTAGCTTCCCCGGTCGAAGCCGCCTCGGTTGTACCCGCCGCGATCGAAGCCCCTGTCGAAGCCGCCGCGGCCTCTAAACCCGCCCCGAGGTGCGAACCCACCGCGAGGGTTTTCGTAGAACTGCGGAACAGGTGGTCCGGTGCCTAGCAAGCCTTCACGGATGTCCGGCTGTTTGGGACCTTCCAGAGCTTCCTCCACAACTCCTCGAGGGACGAGGTCGACGGTGACTCGACAACCATCCAAGTTGTGACCATGTTTAGACGCAGCCATGCGCGCTTCCTGGGCCGTGCGGAACTCGCAGAAGCAATCTCCGGACGGCATGCCGTTCGTATCTAACATTAGATGTATGCGAGCTGGCACGGCGCCCGTGTCCGAGAGGAATGTGACTATGGTTCTATCGGTCGCTTCTCGTGGCAGGCCTTTCATGAGGACGCAGTCGAGAGGTTCGTCTTCTAAATCGATGTGGTTGGAGTTCTGATTGCGCATTGGTGCATTGTTGGGGCCTGGCATCGGATTGTTGAAGTTGGGTCGGTTAACCCAGTTGGCTGCAGCGGTGCGCGGGTCCACAGCACCGCCTGGATATCCCCCGAACTGCGGCGCAGCGGCGGGGAACGGTGCTGCGAACTGCTGCCCCTGAACAAACTGAGGGGGAAAGAACTGGTTTTGCGGCAGTTGTTGCTGCGGTGGACCGTCGGGTCGCGGTCCGTTGTTGAACGGTCGTCGCTGCCTGGGGTCGCGTGGACCGACGGGCTCCATTTGCGGCGCCGGCTCATCCATGATTTGCGACTCGATCGGAATTTGCGGAGCGATACGCGGTTCTGGGATTTTATCATTCACATTTTTCTCCTTTTCGTATTCTTCGTCTGATATCGGTGTAATAGTTGGGTGTCTTCTACCGAACATATATCTATCTTTCCGCTCCAAAACTAATCTCGCATCTTCTGGTTTGACGAACTGTACGAACGCTATCTTGGAGCGTGTGATGCGACAGTCGTTTAGCATGATAGATAGAAGAGAGAAATCGCTGAAGGTTTTAATTATGTCATGCTCTTTGACGAAAGTAGGCAGATCTGACAGTTTAAGTACGCTGAATGGCAGCGAGTGACTTTCCTGTTCGGCCATGATCAGGGCCTGGTCTTCCTCGCCGTTATCCTCACGGTACGGCAAATAAGAATCGACGGCCCCCTCATAAGTCTCGTCCTCTAAACCTTCGACAATGACGTCGGCGCCCTTCAGTTCATTGTTCTTACGCTGTAGAGCGAGATGTTTGGAGCGCGGATCACAGAATTTGACAAAGATATTTCCTGTACGGCGACCCATGTTATCGTTAATCATTTTGATTCCGTGCTTATCGATCATGAAGGGGAAGAAACGGCGGACATCACCGTAGCTGGTGTGGTTGGGCGCGTTCCTGATGGCCACGCAACAATCGCGTTGGGATTCGAAACGTGTTTCGCGGCGGAAATTGCCGCCGCCGCGCGCCATGTTGTTGCCACCGTGCCCTCCCTGGAATCTCGATCCGATGCCTCCCCCGTTTTGTTGATCGCCTTGGAAAGCGTTTGGATTCCGTTTCTTTCCCAATTCTTGGAGCTTGTTGAATGTTTCAGCCATGGCAGGATCATTATTGAAGCGACTGGGAACTGAGTCAACCATTGCCGCCGGAGCTTTCGGCAGCATGTTACCTTGATTCATTTGCATCGGTGGTATATGTGGGTTAATAGTGTTGGAGAAGGCAGGTGCTGGAGGTGCTGACGGAGGCTCAATTATTTCAATGACTTTCTCCTGAGAGCTCTGTGGTGACTTACGATCGATATTACGTCTGTCGCGAGAGCGTCTCGACGGTGACCGATCCCGGGAGCGACTGCGTTCCTTTCTACCACTTTTGCGGTCCCGCCTATCTCTGCTGCGACTGCGATCGCGGCGACGCCTTTCTCTAGACCTTGATCGATCCCTGCGGTCCCTTTTACGGTCTTTCCTATCCCTATCTCTTGAACGTGATCTGGATCTCGTGCGTCTTCGATCCTTCTCCTTACTGCGTTTTCTTTCTCTCTCCTCCCTTTCTGTATCCTCAGTTGTAATGATAGGAGGGCTTGAGACAGGAATAGGCGGTTCTATGACAGCCGGCTGAGGTATTTCTTGCGGATTGCCAATTCCGGGGATTCCGAAGCTGGATAGGCTGTTGCCTAACGCAGCTGAGAATGGGTTGACGGGTGTTGCGGGGATGACGGGGGTGGCAGTTACCGGGGGAGGGACAACCGCGGGTGCGGGGGAGGGGGCAGCCGAGGGTGCCGTGAGGGTGAGGATGGGGACGGTCTGGCGGGCAGCCTCGATGACCTTGTGCATCTCGGAGCGGGAACTCAGAAGCAGCTTCACCTGGATCTCCTTGATTTTGCCGCAGTCGAGCATCATGGCTTGGCGCGCGTCTTCGTCCGTACTGTAACAATAGAGATGTTGTTTTGAATATTTGTCATAACAGTCATAAGCATTAGACGTACGATTTGTAGCTTTTGTAAGAACATATAGTCACTTTTATTAAAGTACAAGATGTTGCCCGCGACTTTGCCCGCATTCGCTCCTGCACGGCTAGCATGCCAGCCAGGACAAATAGATAAAACGAGAAAAACTTCATGCGTGCTCTTTTTGGCATACCTATACTTCATTTCAAATAAAGGTGAAAAGATTTTCCTATCTAGCTTTCTGGCTAATTCGGATTGCAAATATTATTTATTTATCAGAAAGATATACCATCCGACATATCTTGGATGTTACTAAAGCTATTCTAAGAATAAGTGAGAGGAAGTGTTTCAAATCTCCGTTTCTGTAATTCAAAATAGCCTTAACATTTCGTTGCTATTAGAAATGGAGTGTGCGTAAAAAAAAAGATTGAGACACATCTCGATTTTTATCGTTTTCTCGTGGGTGGCATGCTAGGTCTACTGTCATCGTAGCGAGCTAAAATTGTATACCAGATTTTAAGCTTTAAAACACGAAAAGTTTCATTAAAATCAGTCCAGTAGTTTTTGTGTGATACTTGAAGTTCGAACAAAGACAGACACAATATCCAAAAGTTAGTGATTTGTATTCAGGGACACTTAACCATACCACCATACTCCATACCACCACCGTCACTTTTTTTTATAAATAGATACCTATGCAATGTCCTACCTACCTATATTCAATGTGACACAGTTTTATAATAGTATAGCAAGTTGTGAGTCAGTTACATGTTTTGATTTGTAATGCAGCCTAGTAGGCAAGTCCAAATTTTAAAATGGGAAGTCGGCCCGAAACGCAACCCCACGGCACAGTAAAAACACGGCTTGAGTACTATGTAGAGGATATAATTTGATACAATTTTATTACTTTGACTAATTATTATAATGACTAGCCTTGCGGTAGCATTTCCCCTCTGCCACGGTATAAGCACAATTGATCTTGTGCATTTACATTCAATTTTACACCTTATCACTAAACGAGACAGCCTATAATTGCGAAATAATAACTTCGAACTTAATACGTTTGGGGTACACACGAGACTACTTTTTTTATGATTTTTAACATTCAAAATTAGAATCTAAAGTTATGGGGAATAAAATCCAAAGTCGCGGATTTCATGTTACCTCGCCCCCGCAAAAAGTGGCAGAAATGTTTGTTAGTAGAATTACACGCGTAACCAGTCCACATATAAATAGTCAAAGTTTTATTAGTTTGTGGTGTATTTGGTAGGTACAGTAAACCAATACAAAATGTTAACTTAGAACCTTGACACGGCTACCTATTTTATGTTTCACAGAAGCTTGAGGCGGATCCGCCCTGGAACACGATTCTACATACTAATCTATGAGTTTTCTTTGAAAAATTATATAAATATTAATGCATTTTCAAAAAATAAGAAAACCAAATAATTTTATGTTGTATTGTGAAGTATATTGTAAATTTTCATTTTCTTCCGATCAACAATGTAAGAGTAAAATGGTTACAACTGTAAAAAAAGGGTTGACTTTTGATCCCTTTTTCTTCAGTTTTATTAATTAAAATAGATTTCGATAAAAACCAAATCATTTCTCATGTCCTGTAGATTGTACAGTTTTATTTTCTGCTCAAAAAGTGTCATAGTTAATGTATAATAAAAAAGGTTTTAGTATGAGTATTATTAGTTTAGTATTTTAATAAAAAGTTAGATAGGTACCTACCCAATTTCACGGTAAAACCGGGCGGTAGCGCCTTAATGACGCTATTTAGTTGATATGTATTGTAATAATAGTACCTACTCTATGATTGGTGATTGTGAACAGGTAGGTACTATGACGACCTAAACATTAAATGTTTGAGAGACCTACTAGGTACGACAGTATGACCTGCACGTCTAGTATGATTTCTCTTCTTGCACGCGACTCCGCTTTATTCCATACTACATGTCGCGGCAAGCGCGGCTTTCAATAATTTTCTATGAAGCAAAGCCGCGTCGCGCGCTTTTAGAGATATCATATTAGGCGTGCAGGTCATACCTTACTGATAATAATGAGCCAGTTAGTGTCTCTGAGTCTCTGACACCGTTAGTGGAACGAGCAAAAAAACGGTGTAATTTGTTTTGGCATAATGCTATCTCCACACGCGCGCGCGAGTTTACGCGAGTCCGCTGTACACACGGCGACACATCAAGCTACGCAAACCGCGCGTAGGTAGACTTGATGTGTCGCCATGTGTACATCGACTCTTCTCATTGGCGTAACTAGAGATTTTCCATAAGTGCCATCCATCGTCATCGCCAGTGGCAAGACTAAAAGTTTACATGGCAAAGCAAGATCGAATCCAAAATCTCATTTCCCTAAACATTTACGATTATTTCATAAATTATAGAAGCAGTGGTTTGAGTGCTTCAACCCTTGCATGTCTATACATCGCGAGCTCGAAATTTTGCAGTTTTGCCTATCATTTAAGAATTGTCCCAGATGATGAAACACTACCTACAATGATTTAATTATTTCTTCAATACTTTCGATTTTTCTTAAGGGGGCAACGGGATTTCTAAAGTGGGTGGCGTCCACATCTGCCCCTAGAGCATCTCCATGTCTCTTCTTTAAAGTAAACTAGTAACAATAACATTATAAACGAGTCGAAGTACAATGCAACGGCTCGCGCGAGCGTGTGGAGGTACCATAATGTTTGTCGCAGCAGACATGCATGCGTTGAGACCATGTTGAGACTTGTAAACAATTTGGAAACACTTTGTAGGCACGGGTCATGTTAAAATAGTATATTGAATAATGTTAACAAGAAGGAAGGCTGGGTGTGTAGAGTCGCCGACCGCCTACATTGTCGCCGGATAGCCCGCGCGGGGGTATTTCGCCGACAAGGCCCCATCCACACTGAACGCGAACACAGTCGGCGACTTTTAGTGTGTCGACACCTTAAATCGCGTCCAGGCGACATGCTTATTGTTTAAACTGCGTTTACCACGTTCCTGCGACGTAGTTACAGGATTATAGTAACTAATACTAGGGTTATTAGTACAGGATAAATATTAAGTAGGTTTTGTAAGGAACAGCAGATTATTTTTTCGCGATTTTGAATCTGACTCTATAGTGAAAGTTCTTCAGTGTGACGACAAGAAAGATGCCACACAGGAAACATTAAAATCGCGAAAAATAATCTGCTGTTCCATACAAAACTGCAAACCTATTCGACCAAAATGTACCCATAGAGAAAGTTGTTCAGTTTGATGGACTGATCATCCCCTTAAAAAACCGTCAGCAAATTAAGAAAGACCCTATATTCTACACATACTGTGGGTTGCACCAACAAGTATTTAGACATAAGAGCGCGATAAGGCTATTATCACGCTTTTTATCTCGTTCGTTCGCGCGCAAATAGAAAGAGAGCTAAGGTGCGATAGCGTTTTATCACGCTACCATATACTACGGCCGTCGTAGCTATCCCTCACTGCTCATACTTATGGCAATTACAGCATCATAGTTTTGAGTGGTTGTTTTCTTCGATATGAGAACGCACTCCGAGTTCGGGAGATTTCTAAAACGCCTAACGCAGCGCCCGCGGCATGGTGCCTCGATAAACGTTTTATCGCGCCTGCTAACCCGTTCGTTCGCTCGCAAAAAGAAAGGGAGCTAGGGCGCGATAGACGCTTTATCGCGCCATCATGCCGTGGGCGCTGGTGTATCGAATAGTATCGATCGACCGATGAAGATAAAAATTAGATAATATAAGCTTTGACAAGATTTTCCGAAACACACCCCACTTTATACCTAAATATTCTAATTTTGTTTACAAGCACACACTGCAACTAAATGACTCGACCGGCTGCATATTTTGCAAAGAGATGGAAACTCCTCTGCAACTTCTTTGTGAATTTGGCCCACTGATGGCATTCAGATATATCGTAGCATACAAGGTGTTCAAATTTTCAGTGCTAATTTTCTATACCTAGGTAAATTCTTTACAGTAAGGGCCTGTTTCATCACTTCTGGATAAGTCATTGTTAGCTTATTTGACACATTTCGTATGAAAGATATGCCAATTTATATGTCGTATAAGCTAACAAGAGCTTATCCAGAAGTGGTGAAAAAGGCCCAAAATGTTACCAATTATATCTAAATGTGTTTTGTATCATAAATATCTGAACAGCCAATTTTCAATAACTTCTTCACAATGGTATTTAAAATTGAATTGTATAACAACGGAGTAAAGTCTTTTTTCTTAAATTGCTCAGATGTTTATGATCACCTTGACTGCGTAGATAAATTTGATGTCTAGGCGTTCCGATATTTTTGATTGGTTATGTGTAAAGAAATTATTGAAAATAAGAACTGCTTAGAAATATTTGACCACCTTGTTTGCTATGATATATCTGATGGCGCCTGTACAAACGATGTATCCATCTGGGTAGAGCACCAGATGAGACACAAATCCCTGTTAGAAACCTACTGCGGTTCCCGACTGCAGTGGGGATCAGTAGGGAACTATAAAAGCGGCGTTCACAAATGACCAGCGGTGGTTGAAGCGTCCGTTACGACCGAATTCCTTTTCAAGATGGGCATACAATTATTAAAAATTTTATCTGTTTAGGGCTGTAACTTTTGAAATTTTCACAGAATGTGTGTTATTATGGCGGATTTGCTAACAAATAAAAAAACAAAATGTACAAATTTAAGGGGGGGAATTTAAATCATGCAAGAAACTAGTTTTTATCAACGTTTTTTTCTGTGTGATTATAAAGCAAACTCTACAGTAAAACAACAAAAAATAAAAAAACGGTCAAGTGGTCTCGTGCTAAAAGTCCCGGAGAAAACACTTTTTTTTGTAAGTTGAAATGTGTGGTGGTGTGGTACGGAACCTTCGGTGCGCGAGTAGCACAACTTGCACTTGACCGCTTTTATTACTACAAACCGACAGAGTAGGTGGGGCCCGATCGCGCTTAATAAATCTTCACTGAATAGCACTGTAGCCCCGGGACTTTTTAATTAACAAAAAGATTACCGATGGCCGTTTAGATATTGTTGTAAGGTATGAAATTACTAATATAAAAACCTAAGGCTTACAAATCACATCCCGCCGTAAAAAAAAATGCTCTCAAATTTTTAAATTTCGATGTTACTGTTTTTTTTTCTATACTGTCATGTTCTTCACCTTAGTTCAATAGTAATTTCGTACCTTACAACAATATCTAAACGGTAATCGGTAATCTTTATGGTAATTAAAAAGTCCTGTGGCTACAGTACTTGAAGCGTCATTGGACCGCAAGCGAATCAAAACTTTATACACATTCGGTATCGCGCTAATCATTTGACAGTTCATGACAGCCATTTGACGTTCCAGGCTATCAATCACATAGTATATAAGTCATAGATATCAGAAACATTTATGTCAAGTATAGCCTGATACGGTATTCAGCACAGCTGAATAGTACCTAACTGGCTTGCGATTAGATTACAACTGAAATTGAATAAGGATTGAACTTCGATGTTTTAAATAGCGCGATCGGTCTCCCAAAGAAATTTCACGCCCGCTTCGCTCCCTGTAGTAATGCAGTTAGATGATTTATTTTGACAAATCATACATTAATAATTACAGCTCTGATTTCAATCGATTCGTAATGATAAAAAGTTCTTATCATAGCTGTATTCATAGTGCTGAAAATTTACGTTTTCTGTTTAAGAGGTATCCCCGACCGAACGACCTTGATTCTTTCAGATCCGCCTCACTATATGTACTTATTTTTGATTGGCTTGGCCTTCATTATGTCCTGTGGTGCCTTCTAATCCAAGGAAATCAAATTCGAAAATCATGAGAATTCGCACCAAATTTTACAATTAATCTAATTAACTAATTAAATATTGGTGTTAAAAACAATTATTTCAGAGCATTTTTAGATCTTTATATTGTCTACTGGGGTGTGTCGCAAGTTAAAGTGACTTCAACTTATGAAGTAGATGCACAAAATACCGATTTTTTTCAATATTTAGACTTTCCTTTGAACACAGGTTTCATATGTATTGTATAGAAAAATAAGTAATATACTTCATGAAAATACAGCCGAGATGTTGTAGATCATTGCTATATTTTTCATGAATTTTTATGTCTTTCAAATAACGAGAAGATAGCTTCTAACCAGCAAACCAGCAAAATATGCACTGGCTCTGCGTTTACCTATGGGGAGCGTCTTAAGTTATGTACACACAGCGACACATCAAATTACGCAAATCCAAAATAAGCTGGTCGCGCGTAGGTAGAGTAATATATGACGTCGCGCGGCCAGCTTATGCTGGTTTTGCGTAGCTTGATGTGTCGCCGTGCGTATTAAACGTAGGTACTACCGTGCGTGCAGAAGTCAATAGTTTTATCACGGCCGAGTTGTTCTGAGAAATTTCGTGCTGCTTCGCTCGCTCCTAACTTTTGGTTTAATAATGTATACTAAACATAAATTGACAACGCTCTAGTTAAAGCCGATTCGTAGTCCTAAGATGTACCCAATTTAGCTGCTATAACACACCATCTGACAACCGAAAAGTAAAGCTAGGAAATTTCAAGCTTGCTTCGCTCGCTCCAGTCATGATGATGATCTGACGAACTCATGTCATAATATTCATAAATTTAAAAAAATATCGACTTAGGTACTCAGGTAATTATATTCTTTCAGATAATATGCCATGAAAATTTCATAATATGAATATTAGATTACACCACTCCCTAACACAAATCTTGGCTACGGACCTAGAGCCACTCCAAAATGAAATCTTAGATCCGACCTTGTCTAAAGATTTACATGTTTGTGTTACCTTTCAGAAATGTCAGAAATGAGTAGGCTGGACTATGGATATTATAAAACATCTTACTCATTGCTACATTACTTATGTCACGTGGAATGGTGCGCAGCGATGACTTACCTATTATAAGATGCATTCATTGTCTTGAGCTAGGTTTTACCATATCTCTGAGCTCTATGGTAGAGCATTCATCAGTCAAGTACCTATCTTCTCTGCATGTTTCTGATTCACTGTCTAGCACCTACCTACCTACGACAACATTTTTTCCTCCACTTAGGTACTCTGTCTTATACTGTGATGTGACTTAGGTACCTACGGCGTCGAGCTAGACCTAGACGAAATTGATGGTTTCCTTGAGAACTGACCTGTCGAAGCGCGGAAGAGAGACATTTGGAGAGAACGGAGGAAGGCCTTTGCCCAACAGTGGGACATCAGTGGCTGATAATAATAATTAGGTACATATACTCACGCTCAGTAACCCTAATGGGAGAACAGAGCCTTAGACGTGCACAGAACGCTATAATTAACAAAATTGGCATCGACGAGCTCGTTGTCATTGGTCCCTATTGCCGGCTTACCACTTGAAGAAATCTAGATATTTCGAAAATCCAGTGTTACGAGGCAAGTTATATTAAAGTTGAGAAAATTGGTAGTTAGACGCGACAGGTTCATCTGGCAGAGTGGGCGGGGTGAGGGGCAACGCGACCATTATTTCGCAGTTCATATTAGTAGAAAACCCATAGATTATACGCACTATTACAGCCTCGTCCCGCTGTTGCTAAAATCGTCCCCCGATACGAACGTGTATTTACAATCAGCAAACCCTAATGCTGGTTGGCAAATCTCATCACCACGATGGCAAGTCAGACTCGGTGACATGCCATCAACCCGACAATTTGGCCCGAAATCCACTAAAGGGAAGCGGAGATGTGTCGTGAACAAGCAATAGGATTTCGTTACCTATTCGCCCATCTCTCCGCTCAGCTTCAGTGGATACGATTCAAGCGGAGCGGTGAAAAGATTCTCATATGTGTCATGGCGCGATCAAAGAGGAGATGTGAGCGGAGCGGAGCGGCGCGCAGCGGAGGCGAGAGATTTGAGCGGTGTGCGGCGGACAGCGAGCGACGCCGCTTGTCAACAAACCAGCCCCGCTTGGCATCTCCTTTACGACAAAAACGACGCTATGCTACGTACTATCAGGTTTATATTGTGTTACTTAGATTATCCGCCACCGCCACACGTCTCTTCTGTATAAACCGTGGCTTAAGTCGGCAAGAAGTTTCGCAACATAAAACAGGTGGGTATAAGTAGGTACTGCTCTCGAAATTAATTTATGATTCCCAAAAGTATTTTCTGAAGTTTCAAAATATAATTTAGTAGGCACCTGGGCAACACAGCGTTGGTCCATTCATAGTTAAACAACGCAGAAACAGATTGTTCCAAAGTTGTAACTAAATCTATTTCATGGCCTAAAAACCAGTAATCCATCATTTTTTTCAAAATAGCGTTCATTTTTGAGTAACCTATAACTAAATATAGATAAGTACATTACATACAATAGCATAAATAAGTGTAAAATTGTAAATGAATAATAATTTTGGGTACCTAACTAATGCAACTAAAATACACTACATAATTAAATTAGGTGCCTAGGTAGATATTATGTCAAAGATTTCCTTAAGGTGGTTGCAGAGTTGTCAATTTCATACAAAAGTTTGACGCATACTACGCGCAGAGGGTAAAATTAAAAGTAATACATTACATATATAGAAAAATAGTTTAGAAAATCTAGATGCAGCGTATCAAATAACATTTGCCATTTATAGCATAATTATGAAAATATAAAGCTTTGAACCTATCCATAGAAAATTGCAAAGCGTATAATATATAAAAATATTACTGTTATTAATACCGTCTACGTGTATTATGCGTCAAACTTTTTTATGAAATTGACAATTCTGCAACCACCTTAAGGAAATCTTTGACATAATTAGGGGTGCTTTAGACCATCAAACTGAACAACTTTCACTAATGCACTAACACTGAAAGAGCGAAAAAAAACAGCTTTTTCATACATTTGGTTCGAGTAGTTGACGTTTTCTATGGAACAGTTGATTATATTTTCGCGGTTTCGATGTTGGCTCCATAGTGAAAGTTGTTCAGTTTGATGGTCTGGAGCATCTACCTGAAGTAACACATTTACGATTATACCCTGTATAACGTTTTAGCTAGGTGTCTACTTAAATTAAGTAATTCCCATTTTGGACACTTGATCATTTTCGTACAAATCGTATCACATCCTGGAGACAAGGTTTATGTAAGTAAGGATTACAGTTATCCCATGTGTTTAGAATGCAAATGGTATTCCCTAGCAACGAAATTATAACTCTACATAATTATTTTGTATTTTACAGAAAGAGATTTGAACTACTCTCACATAATTATTCTTGAACAGCTTTAGTAACCTCTCAAGATATGTCGGATAGTATTATATTACTGATCTTCTTTTCGTGTCAATTGTTGTTCTACTATTGTGATTCTCCTATACAACGTGTTAATGAATTAACGCAAAACTAGAAAGTAGTTTGTTTAGAATCGAGAGCAGAATCGAATTATCATGGTTTCAACAAAGGTAATTTTTTTCAAAATATTAAATTATTAGTTTGTAAAATTTAAAATTTACTGAACTCGATCTCAACCCACCGCTCGGGCACTCTCACCCTACTTACTACCAAAATAAGATTCTTAAAATGTATCCATGAGCACGTTAGCGCTTTCATTCATTGCTGAAATGATAACAAATCATTTGTGCCTCAAAACTTAAAATGTGAAAAACTTTAAATTTTAACTACCAAAATAATGAAATTATTGTTTCAATCTAATTATTTTGTTATAAATCAGTTGGGGTGTATGAGGTTTTGAGCTTATTCATTAACACGTTGTATTTTATTGTCTGACAATATTTTTTTCGGTTTGTACCAATCTCAGGGTCTACCGCACCACGTGGCACGCTACCAGCATCGCGAGAAATAATATCGTACGGTTGGTCAGCGTAAAACAAAATTGGCTCACATTAATTTTGTCTGGTCTTGTCATCCTGGATCCTGAGGCCTGGAACTGGGAGGCAACTCAACCCGCGGACAAAAATAAAGTGAAATAAAATTACACTAGACTAGGTGTTTGCAATTGCATCCCTTCCATTTCCTTCATGAAATCAGGAGGCAGAAAGTATAAAGCTATGGAGCACACTGACAGAGATTTGAGATCCTTTGAGGCGAGTTCATCACCAGGCTACATTTTTTCTTTGGTTCAATGAAGGTCTATACATCAGATGGCAGGAGATATGATGGTGGTGCTGTCAAATGACTGCCATACTGAGCATATTTTTGCGATTATACAACGTGTTAATGAATAAGCGCAAAACCTCATACCTCACCCTTAGACAAAGTACCTCACCCCAACTGATTTATAACAAAATAATTAGATTGAAACATTAATTTCATTATTTTGATACTTAAAATTTAAAGTCGCATTTGAAGTTTTGAGACAAAATTATTTATTATCATTTCAGCAATGAATGAAAGTGCTAACTTGCTCATGGATACATTTCAAGAATCTTGTTTTGGTAGTAAGTAGGGATTTTTCGCGATTCCGATATTGGTCCCATTGAGAAAGTTGTTCAGTTTGATGGTCTGATACTCCCCTTAAAATAGTTTCAGCTAATTTTGTTAGACCTTATATACCTAATTACAAGTCGAAAATCGGCCGCTTCATCAATTAAACTGTAGAAGAGGTTATCTTAATTGAATAGTCAAACAGACGATGCTCGTATTTAGGTACCTACTCGTACGTCTGTTTGACTAATCAATGCTGATAACATTATCAGCAAAAAAATTGAACAGGAATCAATCTCAAACTACATCCTCCAAATTGTCTAAAACGCAGGTCATTCAGTAGGTACTCGCAGATGTCACCGCCTCCCGCCCTTCCTTCCAGATCCAAACAAAAACCAGTGACTAAAATTTTATCCGCTTAAATATTTTAGTTCGAATAAAGTAACAAACAAAACTTGGTATGACAAGTATTCTCTAAACTCAGTCCGAACGGAGAAATATAGGCTTGAAGTAAACGCAATAATATATGTTCAACTTCAAGCCTTTATATCTCCGTTCGGACTGAGTTTAGAGATATATTTGTACATATAAATTTTTTCCCGAAATAATTCACAATAATAATATCGACAACAGTAGGACTGATAATACATGATGCATGTCACGAAAAAACACTTTCGCATACGCAAAGTAAATAAGACAGCGGCACGTCTAGATTTTTGTCGTTTTGTCGGGGGTAGCATGCAGGGCTCACAGATCTGGTTACATTTTATAGATCTAAATAATGTTCTAAACCACCCAACTATTAGTAGGGTGTTTTGTTACACCCTGTATAAATCCGATAGAGCTTACAGAGTTCAAATGAGCCCTCTAAGAAGTGTGTATGCCACCGGATTGAGTAGTTAGGGCACTTGAAAGTTTGCCTTTTTATATGTTGATATGTCCTAAGGAATTTTCACATGGGTAAATTAGGAAGTCTCATGTAGACGTAGGTACATACCGAAAGTAATATGTTTTCAGGTTAAAAACTAAATAGGTAATCATGTAGGTACGAAAGTGATGAGATGTACCTACGTATTCTCCAGCTCTTGCAATAAATATTAGTAGACACCTATCAAATATTTGCCGCAGTTGCCTTACCAATTTCCCTAGATTGCAAAAAATTTAATTCCGACTTACAATTAAGACTAGAAGTGTTGCCCGGATGATGTTGCTGTGTTCAGCTTGGAAGGTCGCGCGTCGTCACCAAAAAGCATTTTTTTTTGTAATTTATCAGTTTATTACAGATCGATGAGAAAAGAAAATAAGGTTGAACCAAAAGTCGTAAGCCTTAATCAGATCCCGTTGTAAAAAAATCTCGCAGGACTTCAATGTTTTGTTTTACCATTATTATCTTCTTATCAATCGAATGAAAGGACTACTAAAGTGTTGTCAGATAGGTAGGACCGATGAAATGTTACGCCTAAAAGCCTGGGCAGCCTGTGTTCAAAGTTCGTGGTACGCCCCGCTCTCCAACGGTGGTGTCAGGCCTGGTCACGAAAATTGCTCGTTCGGCTTTAGAAGGATAAAGGAGTCTCAACATCTGCAACTCGGCCCCAGAACAAAATACCATTTTAAGACATGAACCTATGGAGGTAGCTAGAGTACACAAGTCTCGCAGTAGCTGTATCGATTAACTGTCTAGTTTTTCTAACTGCATAAGCTGCGGATCTCAGCCTCCCCGTCAGGTATCTAAATGTGGGCCCCAAAAATACAGTGTTATTTGTGAAATGTAACATGTCTTTATCAAAAGTAATTCCATTTCCGATGTTACTATTATTTGGCAGAGTAAATTTAATACATTTAACTTTGCATTTAATGCAAAATTACTCACTAAGTGAGAACAGGTTCTGAATTCAGAACCTGTTGAAGTGTCATTTACATCGTCAATATCGCCTTTCTACTTGTTTTGAAAATAAGAGAAGTATCATCAGCAAATAACAATTTGTTCGACGAGTTCTGTACCATAGTCAGAACGAAAGAGAAATGGACCCAATATAGAACCCTGTGGAACGCATTTTAACCTGTGAGCCAGATTAGTTTATTCCATTGATAGACACACGTTGAATTCTCTTTCTTAAGTAAGATTCAATACCGTAATGTTTTAGTTTGATCAGCAGTGTTTTATGATCCACACAGTCAAATGCTTTGGATAAGTCACAAAAGACCCCAATTGCATTTTGGTGCTCCATCCATGTGCTTAAGCTGCATGTGCATATCGTCGACTAAAGTGTCAGACCTCGTAACTACATTCGATCCAATTTTACAGGAGGCACAAAAAACGTCACGTTATATGGTTTTCTATTTATCATTGTAAATTGTAACGGCTTTTTAAAAGGATTTAAGAGTTGTGCCATGGATGCATACAGAAATTAGTAACAAAATTGTATAAAAATGAAATTTCAAAAAAAAAATGTTACGAGGTTTGACACTAGCCAAAGATATGCTGAATAAACCTCTCATGAGCGACCCTTTGGTCATGCAACAGCTTCTTGATTTTAAAGTGGGAAAGCATTGGACCGAGTATAATCTTTTCAAAATCGTTGCTAATAACGGGTAGACCAGGTCGGATGTTACTGGGGTCGATTTTGGATTTGGATTTTTCCAGTTTCTCGGTTATCACATTTCAAACAGTCTTCAACCATGCTGTCTGACCTCCTAATCTTATGTAGCTATTTTTGTCATAAAATTGAAAAAGTGGGTCTCATAGATATCTTGAGTGTTCCCACTTTTTCGGATTCCAACCGTAGCCCAGTCGCTGAATTTGAATGTGTCTGTTGAGATTTAAAATTGGAATGGCTCTTTGAGTCAATCGCTTGCCTAGTCAGGTAAGGGTCCACGAGACTGGTAACGACCAGTCCTGGCGAGACTGGACCCTTACCTGACGACAGGAGGTGACTAGGACTTGCGCGGACACTATGGTATCAGAAAATTGTTAACTTAGCTAAAAAGACTACTTAGTGTGAGTTAGCATGGGAATTTCTGTAGCATACCTAATCATTAGACTTATTTACAGCCTAGGTATATCTTACTTAGTTCTCGCATGAAAAAAAGTATCAAGAAGACGAAGTCCACATTCACTATCCCGTTGTTTTTCATTTGGTAACAAAATCTAATAACATTTTAAAAGCTTGTCCGAGTTTTTTTAAACACTTCAATCTCTGGCAAAACGAACCCCAGCACGATACTTTACAAGCTTTTGAAGAGTTCCATTGCAATGCCGCTGTCCTACCTACAGGAATCAGTTCAGTAATGTCAATAGTAGATATTGTGCAGTCTGGAGTCCTGCTTCGCATAGGCACCAACTCAGACGCCCACAAGATGGCTACTAGTTAGTTACTGTATCGTCATCAGACAAGGGGTTGGCCATTCTGATCGTACCGATACGTATCGCCCATTCCATAATATTCACGAGAGTAAGAAGTTAAGAACGAGAGTGTACATATTCTTAGCGCAAACACGCACCTAAAATATCCTGCGTTCTTGACTGGCAGTCAATGACTGCTTTCGCAGTCGGCTTTGAAAAATCATAGAGACAAAAAGGTTTCCCAAAGCGCCTTATCACATACTAAATGTTTATCCTTAGCTGTTTCGATTTCCTTAGCATCAGACCTAACACCTCCCTAGCTGCAGCATCAGATCCGAAACACTAGCCTATTGTAAGAGACTAAAAAGAGTCCACGTTGAGAGACGTTGAACGCCGTCGGGTCACAAAAACAATAGAATTTTCATTTTTTGTCGGTCATTTGGCAGTCAAAGACTTAACGGTGAACGCGAACTTTTCTGCGCCGCAAGAGTAGAACGTGGAATTTGTATCAAAAGACAGTGCGGCAGTGTTCATACAAATACCGCCTTCAGCTCCTTTTCGCCTTCTTTATGCGTTGTTTTCGACTGTGCGGGCAATTCGGGTTGAATCGAGTTTATATTGTGATATTATATGACCGATTTAATATGACCTGCAAACATTTCAGAATTAGTTGCCCTCTTTCAGAACTAATAGATATGTTGTTCTGACTTTATGCTTTATTTTGGCTTGTAAATTGTGATCACTGACCAGGCAAAGCGGATAGGTACTAAAATTATACATTCTTCTAATAGTAACGATAATAGTAGGTAAGCAATTGCCGCTAGACAAACAGCTCAACTTGAGAAAAATCCTGATTACCCGGTTCTTTGTCGGGATATGTATGACTCAGTAATTGGCTATTTGACAACTGTAACGATAAAATATGTTAAATATAGTAGCTTATAGGTTCACAATAATCAAACAATATGTTTTTTGCATTAAAGTAAATTGTAAATATTTGATTTTTTGAAAAATAAATTAGAGTTTTTTATCTGTGGATTACACAAACTAAAACGCGCCCGCGCCATGTTTGAGCATCGTGTGACATCACATTTCAAACAATAAAACGTCATGTGAGTTGAAGCGTCGTAGTTAACTTTACTTGTTTATTGTGATATTGTGACGTCACTGCCAGAAATGTCACGTGACCGGCTGTTTTCCCGCGAATCTCAAATTACTTCATGAAAAATATTTATTTTTTTTCGAATAAATAACGCTTTTTTAAGAAAAAGATAATTGTAAGAGGTATAAAATAAACCTACGCATATTTTAAAATAACTTTCCGAAAACTGTCAAATAGCCAATTGTTGTTTACAAACGTGAAAGAAATTAGGTATTGATATCACAGAAATAACTTCCTAATTATTGATCTTGAAGGTCTAGCCTAGGCGATTGTTTTATATCCGCTCGTTGCCGTTCCATACGAAATGTTGCCCAAAGGGTTCACTCCATTGCATTGCTGTTGGCGCTTCAGGACGGTTCTTCAAAAAGCCGTCCGCTTCGACGCATATCTTGGCAGACGAGTAGCTTTTACCCGCGGAGCGGAGTACAGGAATTTAGCATTGATCGCGGGGTAAAAGTCACATACAAAGGTCTGCCATTAGCTGACCTTGGGCGATTGCCGTTTTGTTTTCTGCAATGTCATTGACGAAAATGATGATTGGTATAAAAAGCAACCGAGAATTGCCTACAACTACTAAAACACAAAGATGAACTGCACGTAAATCAAGTTGTCGATAGCCAGACGAGGATTTTACTCGAGATCTGTACAGATCGCGCAACGAAACATGAGTTATGCCCTTAAATGTGCAGAACACAAATTCGGTTCTATTTGGTGAGGGGATGGCGGCCAACGCCATTGGCCGATTGGTCGCCTTTGACGTCATCAACCTGCGCGACAATCCCTGCACTTTCCCCCAACACTCATGATTCGCTGTGCGTCCTGAAAGATCAGTAGAAACAGATTTTCAACTAAGTATAATGAATTTTGTGGCCTTGAAAAAGTTCTCGGCAAAAACAAAATCTGTTGCCGTTTTCATCATTTGAGCCGTGCAACAAAAGTCACAGAAGAATTAGCCACTTCACTGTAGGTACTCAGAAAACATGACTTGTAGACATTTATATTCAAGAATTAGAAAATGTAATACAGTTTGGGTGCCTACCGATTTTTGTAGCCCATCAAAAGATACATCATAACCAAATCATACCACACAGAGCTGCACAAAAGAAAGATCCAAAACTACTCATGAAAACCAAAGAAAGACTTAATTCATAAGAGCGAAAACTAGTCAGTAGTTAATTAGTTATCTCTGAAGAGGCGAGGTGTCAGGAGTGTAGTACCATATGAATAGATAATAATAATAGAAGCGAAACTATGGTTAAACCAACAGGAGCTTGGTAGGCGTATCTATACATTTAACGCAGGAGCTATAGTGTACTATTATTATCTATTCATATGGTAGGTAGTACCTACTTAGCTTTACCCAAATGGAAGGATACAATAAGCGACTTCTATATTAGCACTATATAATACTCAATGCATTTTGATCCATGAACTTGAGTGGCCACACTCCTTATAGGTTAAATACGTGAAATAGGCCAAATCTGCTCTCGAGAGACGTTATTTATGATTTGCTCTAGCGATTTTAAGTAGGTATTCATCCGTTACGTGTAAATTTAGCATCCCACCAAGTAAAGTTACCTAATTATCATTCACAATAGCAGCATCTCGGCGCGCTGCGTTTTCACCTCTCGCTGTGGAAATCGTAAATGATAAAAGGCACTTAAAGATATCTTGTCCTTCGAGACATAATTCCATTTTTCAGGACTTAAGGTAAGCAGGTGGCTTATTTCATTATTCTTTAGGTATAAAACACTAGGTTCAACAGGCGCAAGTCGGCACCTGGCTGGCAGCAATTTTAACTGTTTTCGCAATCCGTTTTTGAAAATGAACATTTTAATGATTGTTTTTTTCCCAGTTAGCTTAGTTCTTAAACCGATTTTCAAATGTTTTATAACTGCACACTGTTGTCTTTTGCCAACTCTCTATGAAAACTCAATTGCATAATTTCTAATAGCTATTATGTGTACGCCTTTCAATACTCCGGTTTTCTTATATAAGGGAGGAAAATATCTGAACTGACCATACATACAAAAAATTTTGTAATAAAATCTCGGACAGCTAAAAGTTTACGTAAGAAACGTTCCAAATCTTGGAAAGCGGAGAATTTCAGATAGTTGGTGTGGAGATGCTGTCATGTAATAAGTTTTCAGAATATAAATAATCAAAGTATATTCTGAAAACTCTCTATTTCATACTAATCTACGATCTTCAAGGTTTTGTAATTCCTTCAAGTAGGCATTTAGGAAGATTATACAAGGATAATAGTTACTGTTCTAGAACATGGAAGGGTATATTCACTGATATTGCCTAATGTTGTTTTACCTTAACGTTATTAGATTTTCCAGAATTATGTAGCGCAAAATATATTGTTACGGAGTTTATCTTAGTTGGCGATAACTTGTAGTTTTCATTCGTATGAGTAGGTATTTAATGTTTGCGATGTTTGGCGAATTGTTCGTCGTATTTAGGCGTAGCGTCGCGGTGGTTTCCCAAGGCAAGAATTCAACAGAATGACAGATTTTCCTGCTATAATGTTTAGACTAAAATAGATCAATAATGTCGATTTCCCGTAGAATCGCAGTCGCAGAGGAATAAAACATCCCAAAAAACTATGACGCGTTTCATATGAGGATAAATAGTTCTAGATCCGAGGCTTATAAATAAAACTGCCCATTTGTTAGACTAATTTTGTCAAGAGCTGGAGAAATCTTAGAAGATCCCATCACTATCATTTCCACCGATTACGAATTTATGAGGTAATGGAATTTCAAATACTTACTATCAAAACAGATGAGCCGTTTTGATAATATTCAAATCATCAAATGCGTTGTAGGTGTACCTAATCTATATCAAAAGGCGCGCTTTTGGAAATGACTAAGGCGCGATTTATACAGAAGAAACGTGTGGCGGCGCCGGATAGTCAAAGTAACACAATTATAAACCTTATAGTACGTAGCATAGCGTCGTTTGGAGAATTACGCCCGCGCCTCCAGGCGACGTCACCTGGAGGCGCGGGCGCGATTCTCCTTTACGACAAAAACGACGCTATGCTACGTACTATAAGGTTTATAATTGTGTTACTTTGACTATCCGCCACCGCCACACATCTCTTCTGTATAAACCGCGTCTTAGTGTGGATTCTATCGCAATGTATAAGGTCCAACAAGATTCATTAAATCTACTTTAAGGGGATGATCAGGCAAACTGAAGAAAAAATTGTATAGTACCAATATCGAAATCGCAAAAAAAAACCGCTGTTCCATGCATTCTGGTAGAGTAGGTTTGCAGTTTTGTATGGTATAGCGGATTTTTTTCACGATTTCGGCAATGGTCCCATAGAAAAAGTTGTTCATTGATGGTGTGATCATCTCCTTAAAATAATTTCAGCTAATTTTGTTATATTATCTTATAGAAAACGATTATATAAAAAGCTTAAAACAGAAATCCCATATTGTCAATTCTGTATTATGTATTAAGGAAGTTCTAATCATCATAATAAGCATCTAATTTTTTCACACTAACTGCCACTTGCACGTACGTTCATTAAAGTAGATCCTCCATTAAATCTCTTGCTGTCCCTTTTTGACTTGTTGACGTAGTAAAATCTAGCAAGAGATTTAATGGAGTATTAATTTTAATGAACGTTACGACGAACGGAGTACGTGCAACTGACTGTAAGGCTGCCTGTCCACTGAAGCGAACCGAGGCTGCGAAGCGCAGAAAAGAGGAAATTTTGGCCAATGGGATTGCATAAAATCTCTGCTCCGAGATTTTATACAATCCTATTGGTTGATCTGCGTTTCTCCACTTCGCAGCCTCGCTAGGCTTCAGTGAAGCAGGCAGCCTTATCCCTTAGTCTCAGGCAGCCGATACAGCGAAGAGCAAAGCGTCCCGCTTTGCGGTGGTGGTTAAAATATATATTAAGAACATTGAATAATTATGTATAGAAGATACAACTCTAACAAAATCTGTGCACCACAATCAGCAGTGCGGGAAGCGCACTGGGAGCGTCACGCTGCGGCGAGCGCTTGGCACAGGCTATGTAAGCATATGCCATTTGGCCTGTACGAATGATACAAACAATCCAGTCTGGGTGTCGCCTCTAGCACCTCAATGATTAAGAAACATAAATTAATGTGTATACTAGTGCATTCTCTATGCTGCATGATGAGCAGGCTTAACGATGAAAAGTGACGCTTAAAACTCGCTTGTCTGTCCCGGATTAAGGGTGCCTGCCCATTGACGCGGAGATAGGCGGCGTAGCTTAGAAACGGAGTTTTATTAACCAATAAGATTGCATAAAATCTCGGAGCTGAGATTTTATGCAATCTTATTTGTTAATAAAATCCGTTTCTCCGCTCTGCCGTCTATCTCCGCGTCAATGGACAGGCACCCATGAGACTTTATACCCTACGCATTTTTTATATTTTATCAAAATTCACAGCGCAGCGTTACCAGATACCATTCAGTATTCGTACGTACAGTCCCGATATTCAGTTATGAAAGATATAGTCACGAACTTGAAAATACAATGGCGGAGCGCCCCGCAGTCAGCTCAAGTAAATGCAGCCTGCTTCTCAATTATAGCCCTGGGTTCCATTGGCATTTATGGCCTACGGTTTTGATGTCCGACTGATACGTGATGTCCTGAGCACTTTTGCAATAGCTTATTTTACTAGTATAATTATGAGTAGAGTCCGTTTTTTTACCTTTTAAGCTGGCCATCAAAGTTATTTAAGAGAAGAGATTATAGTAGCTAATTTTAGAAAGTATTCATTGATTTCAACGACGAAAATCAACTGTCTAAACTACATACATAAACTCACGACCGTAATCCCTTTCGGGTGGTCAGAAAATTTGCTACAACTATCAACTTTCTGTTTAAGTTGTTCAGTATCATGGGTAGAATCACCCCTTAGAGTGATGCAACTGTTTACCCTAACACCCGAATGTTTATGTTTAAATTTCGATATCATGTTATAAAGCAGATAATGTCTAGACCAATTAAAATATACTTGATGAGTTTCATACTCGATTTAGTTATTGGTTGATTTGAATAACAAATATCCTTATGGAAGATGACTATCCTACCTTGATAAGAAAGAGGATGAAGATGTAAGAAAGTATCAATTTTATCAATAATAAACCAAAAACCTAGTAAGTCAATGAATCAATTTTAAGAATATCAAGACACTAAGTAAACATCTAATAATTCATAATAACAAATAACATGACTAATTATAGCCCAAGATCCGACCGTAAATTTATGCACCAATTTGTTTGGTGAACGAATTTGATTTGATTTAAGTGAAAGTTTATACAGGGGTTTATACAACGCCGCCGGGTTGCCTAGCAAAATCTTGCAGCAAGTACCTTTACCATGATGATTTATGGTACCATTTTTTCCACCGATCTGTTTGGGAAGTAAATGAGGTGCCATCGGGAGGATACCGATGTAAAGAAATGGAAAAACTTTGATTGCCACCTAAGTTCCGGTTAAAAATGACTTCTTTGAACCTGGCAACCCTAGAGTTACGGCAGACTGAGACGTGGCAACCCTAGTTTTACCAGTTTTTTACATCGGTCTCCTTCAAATGGCACCTCAATTACTTCCCAAACAGATTTTTGAAAAAACGGTACCTTAAATCATCATGGTAAAGGTACTTGCGGCAAGATTTTGCCTGCCAACCCGGCGGCGTTGTATAAATCCCTGTATAAACTTTTACTTTATTCACATTTCGTTCACCAAACAAATAGGTACATAATTTTGCGGTCGGATCTTGGTATATAAGATATTAATAAAAACACAAGTAACGAAATGCTCTGTCCGATGAAAAATCAAAATCACTTACAATTAAAAGAGAAATCAACTTTTCATTTTGAATAAACTGATGTACCACAAAACACTTACCAATATAGTAGCTCCATATTTTAGCTGGGTCTTACAATACAGTACCTATATAATAAAGTTGACATTCCTTTTTGTTACTAACCAAACACGATGACTCCCGATGCAATTGTCACTGTTTTAGATGTCAGAGTCTAGATCTTTTGTATTTTATCAGTAATTCAGTGTTGACAGCATGTCAGAGAAGATTTCTATATCATTCATTTCATGATTCCTCAGAATTCTTTAGTAGAATTAAGGTATAAGTAAGCAGTTGTTCAGAATTTAAGGACTGTATTGAGAATTGGTTCCAGATGCAAGGTTGTTTTTAAGGGTTGTATAGCTAAATTAATATGTACCTCGTAGGTCAGGTCATGCTCTTGTTGTATCCGATGGTTTATCAAGTTCAAAACAGGGTGTGTTGCGGTCCATTTATTAAAAATAGATATCATAAACCTTAAATCTACTTAAAAATACTATATCATTTTAAAAAACTCCGAAATATTTCCAATGAAATGTGTCCAAGGGAAATATAGCGGATGTATTGTGAAGTTTACGTATAGCTACCTGAACGCAATGAACGCATCTCCGAGCTCGCCTCCTACGATGTGAACACCCCCCTCTGGAATGGAGAGGCCCCGAAAGTAATTCCTAATGTCCAGGGCGTTGGCCGACCACGGCAGGTTTTGCAGTCTTATGATGACGCTCATCGTTGCTTGGTGTTACCTATAAACAATTGAAAAAGGCCTGTCCATTTTTCCATTTAAATTTGTTTCATTCGGAGAATGAAGTTGTTTACATAATAGACATAAATTGGTTGAGGTTTAGGGTAATTATAATTAATTTTGACTAATTAATCGAATCCATAGCTAAGTACCTTGTTAAATTAGATTACAGTAATTAGTGTTTCATTTTAAAAATGCAGTATAATTTCGCAGTAGATTCTTTTTATCTACCTTTAATTTGAAGTAATTCAGGATTTAACTTTTTTTTAATTCATTACCACTTTTTTTATTGTAGCATTGCATTTAAATATTCTTTATGCATAGATGCGTTCAGTTTCGAATGTGTTTCACTTTGGAACAACTGTTGTGAAATATAAACTGTCCACTGTCTTCACTGTCTTTTTGCCTACCAGGAGTGCAAAAATTCTAATAATTTCTAAATTAAAAAAAAATTATTTACTAAATGACTGTGATTTGTTTAAATACAGGCTAATGAAACAATTAAAAGTCATTTAGTAAACAAAATGCTTTTAGTTTAGAAATTATTAGGATTTAACTGTATTTGTGACTACCCTGAGTGTACGCCACTGGTGGTGGTTATGGTAAGATCACCAAAATAGGTTGTCGAAAGCATGAATGTATTGCATATGGCCTTGTTGATGCAGATTCATTATTTTTGTTTTGTGCTGTGATTATAGGCAGAGATAGCATGTGAGTGTGAGTAAGATGTTTGTTTTCAAAGAGACCACAGCAACAATGTGGTGAAAAATTTTTGGTATTAACTCCTGGAGTGATTTTTGAAAGTCACACATTCATGAAAATCAGTAGTATAAAATGACCTAAACGGTTTGAAGTTTGTGTATTCATTTAGTCATTGATTTCGAATCAAAAATAGCACTTTAGAAGGGCTAGTATGCCACGAACGTCAAAGCGAAAAAACGAGAAAATTGGCAGGCGCGATTACTTTGACATGTGCAAAGTGGCAAAGACAGAAATTTTGATTTTTCTCATTTTGTCAGTGGTGGCAGTGGCATACTAGGCCCAATGATCCAATATAACCAATCATTTTTGTTTAGTCTCGAAAATTTATGAAGTCAATAAAACATTGTATAGAAAATATCAAATTGAACAGTTTTTTTTATTATCAGGCATAGGCCCAGCCCACATTCCCACTGCTGTAACTCCTGTAAACCAGGATCAACAGCGGCGACCATTCACAACACAAGACAATGAAGTCCAGCAAGCCCGGGGGATGACTCTAATCTGTCTTGGAACCCGCAATGAATTAATCAAAGAAGATAGGAGGAGTAGGAAAAAGAAGTATTGGAAAATTATCAGTTCTAAAATATAGGTACATCAGATCGATTGTTCTAGACACATAAATCACCACGACACAATGCGGGTTTACGTTTAGTACTAACGCTGTATTCCGCTGATATTTATTGATAACATAAGTAAAGATATTTTTCCTCGCTACTTGCGAAGTCATACATACTCGTGATATTGTAACATGAGGATTACATTCAGGCAAAGATTCAGAGACGATTTTTTTAGTCTAAGTTCAAACTAAGTGGGACGAAAATGTATGGGTTTGACATAATTTGAACTGTGACTTAAAAATCGTCTCTGAATCTCGGCCTCAAAGTTACTCATATAATAATGTAGGCAGTTCGTAGGAACGTAAAAACACGCTTGACTTACCGTTTCCCACAATTTCTCGGCCGATCGTGTGATTTATCAAGGGACAACCAAAGGTGTAATATCAGCAAAAAAGTACTTACATAAATATCTTAACACATTGTAGCCCTAGTTTTTCAGTCAAACAATTCTACAGACAGCAGTACAAAAGAATAGAAACCATTTTTGCAACGTAATGACGCCGTAACCCGTAACACAATTTCACTGACTTACCTACAAATACGCTAAATACTGGTCTCAAACACGAGCTTAAAATAACGCAGACATTTTTACACACTAAACATAGTTCACAGAAGAAGTTTCACATCCGCAAATTCAGAAATCATTCATAAAATTGCGTGAGCTGAGATGACACAAGACCAAGCGGACGAGAAATAATGAAAATGGCGGCGTGACCAGTGTGACCATCTGGAAAATAGAGAATCTGCCACTTACTTCCTAAAAACCTGCCAAGCACTAAAGAAAAAAGCTGTAAATATGTCAAATATATTTTAGTGTGTATTACACTTATTTCAAAGAATTTGTACAGGGTCTAACTTAACACCTTATTAATTGTTATTCGTCCACACCACCAAAACTAAATAACAAATTTTACACAAATTACTGAAATTTGTTCTCCAAACATTATAAAGAGTAAGTAAACAACAGAACTTAAAAACTAAAAAAGTATAATATGATAATGTAACTGTATTTGGTAATTTATTTATTTACAACAAACAAGATAAAAATATGCATAACCCTTAACCTAAAGAACTTAGGTTAAGACTTATACTATAAGAGTAAGTTAAATGTTGCCAAATCCTACCACTTTTGTAATTCATCAACGTAATCTGCCAATGTGAAAATTCGAAACCCAATATCCCAAATCTGCCGAAATGGCAGAAATCTGCCTCAACTGGTCACACTGGGCATGACAAATGGCGGCAGGAAGTTGAATGGAGGGGATCATGAGGGGATGGGTGATAGAATAGAGGTGTTCACGTGAATCAGCGAAATGATATGAATTAGAGTCATACAGCGGGCACTACACTCTCGTGAGAACTTCTGGGCAACAACTTCCAAAGAATATTCAAGGAATATTCATGTAATATTACACTTACGTACAACGATTCACAACACCGCGGCTGCCGGCCGTGAAATTAATAAAGCCTCATTATCGGCCTTTCTCTTCTGTCCTCGGCGAGAGTCTACTAATACTAAACACTTACTAGTAAAAGTGCAACATTTTTACTTTCCTACATTTTATGGCGTCTCTGAATCTCAGCCTAAATGGTTTCATTTACTTTGTCTATTTGTACCCATTAGACGGGCAATCGATTGTGTACTTCCTGCCAAGGCCGAATCGCGTGGCAGCAAAATGGCCCGTTTAAAGGCCAAAAGCACAACCGCAAATCCCGTCTCGGCCAATAGGGAGCGCGCACTGCTCCCCTCCAACAATTTTTGCGATTTGTTCTTGACAGAAAGCAGCGATCAGTTGCTCGTTTAATGGGTGCTATAAAAATCGCCTCTGAATCTCGGGCTTAGTAACAGAGTATGAATAGTTGATTTCTGTGTAAAACATAAAATAAAAATTTAAAGTGGGCTCGAAATTTTGCATAAATTAAAACATGGATAAAACATTCTGAGCCACCACGCCCGATCAAATTAAGAAACATAAGAGCAGGCAAAGCGTGCGAAAACGAAAAAAAAAAAATTATTTTTATTGTTTCAGCAGCACGTTTACAGAAACCTAGTAAAGCAATCATAAAGCAATGCATTAAATGCAGATTAATTTGAGTGGCGTCCATAGACAAAACGTATAAACACAATCACCCAGTAATCACCCACTTGCGCTCATCCCTAGTGATTATTGGCGATGGCATCTGACAAGACAAATTATTTTTATCTGTGAACGCATTCTGTCGTTCGTTGAGTGCTTGTGTCAGGCAGATTTTATTTTATCGACGAATTATTTCTGAAAAATTCAGCTGAAAGGCTCTGTTAGTGGCATTATAGGCTTCATTAATATAAGATATTTCCTTAACATTAATGTAAGTATAATTTTCTCCTAATAGCGATATATTTATTGGCGCCAGGAACACTATTATTGAATTAAAATATTATCACGTAAATACTTAATAATTTTCATAAATTCAATTAAATTTTATTAGTTTTTGATTGACGATATTGTAATCAATTTATAGAACCAATTTTCGATAACAGTGTTCAGCATTTTGTATGAATTGCAAAGTTGTTTTTCGTTGTCTGAAAATATTCTTGTAAGGATTCTCGGTGACTTAATACTCAATGTATTTCGCTAATAAAATATAAAGAATATTCAATAAATTAGTAGGTAGTTTATTGAATTACATTATTTGTTACAAATTTTTATTATTGGTTCAGTAAAACTATTCACAAAATATTGTCCAGTACAATGCTTATATTCTAAAATATATTTTGTAAATTATCTAAGTTTTGCGATCATATTTCGAACATTGACCTTTTCTAGTGTCAATGACCTAGAAATTTTGGGGCCACTGTCCTAAAATTGCATGACCACCAAGATTGTTACCTAAATTACTAACACCTCTGTAAAATTCTTGAAATTCTATAAAGTGTATTCTTTGAAATTGGTAAGTACCTAATTTTTATTTTTAATTTTCAGGTATAAAGAAAGCAAAATGAAGTTACAACTATAAAACACCTGCTCAATTTAAGTAGAACGTAGAATAGTTTAGAAGGTACGGTTAATGTAAAGTGTAATAAATGTGTGAACGCTACCCTGGTTACTTGTTCGGAGGAACTCCTGTCAGCAGTTGGGACAGGAGTTTCAATTCGCTGGAAAATGTAAGTAATCTTCATTCGTTTCTATTCACGGTATGAAAAGTAAAAGAAGCGAGCAAACTAATGGAAAGTTGGGAAGGACTGTACAATAGGTACAGTCGAGTTCAGGGTTCATATTTCCACTTGCGGAAATTTATAGTTTTAGAGATAAAATTTTTTGAAATTCACCAAATCTCATTCAATGTTCTCTAAAAGAGTAAGCTCTGAAAAAAATTATTAAACACCGAAGGCTCTGGCGGGGGCAAGTGCTGCCCCTTCTAACCTATATTGTGCGCTCCACCTTGATTGGCCTGCCAGGGGCTTCCACCGAGCCCCCTGAAATTGCCTTGAGATGAGCAATTTTTAATGAGATTTGTCAAATTTCAAAAAAATATATATTGAAAAATATAAATTTCTGCTAGTTAAAATTTCGTATTTAGCTTAACAAGACCTTTTTGGCAAAAAAATATGAACCCTGAACTCAACGGTACCTAAAGTACAGTTGAGCTTAAAGTTGTGTATCTCTGCGACTCTAGTCTCAAATAGCAACTTCGCAGTCACAAATCAGTTGGTTCACTTGGACCTTCTTATTTTTGTCCATATGTGTTTTATATTCTGTATTTCCCTTATGTGTGAGAGCTGATTTGTAAACACATTTTTTTTTAATGAAAGCAAGTTGATAACATGTTTAAAATGCGACTAGCATTAGGGTTTTGCAAGGTAGTTGTAATTTATATTGATAATAAAATTGTATAAATGTTTTACCTATGCGTTTTTAAAATGAATTATTAAATCATTGATTTGCCTATATCCAAGAATAAATTTACCTTCGAACCCTAGTATAATGACTGGCAAACACCTGGGTAAAGGTGGTCAGAAAAAAATTTGTAGGCGAAAGTGCTATCCCTTTGGGGGTAAGTTTTCAAGTTATTTGCTGGGTACTTTACTGTATTAAGATAAACATATGTAGACAAACAGACAACACACTACTCAACAATGTTACATTATACTTTTATAATAAACTCAAGTAGGTACATAAAATTTTTCTTTTAAACTATACTCCATTCCAAAGTTGATCCAAATCTCACGAAATAGATCGAAAAATCTCCAAAATCACCTCACGTAATTAATGGATCCCCCGATTATCTGTCAATTAAGCTATCAAGAACTTATTCAGAAGTGGTGAATCAGGCCTTTACTCTCAATTATTCTTAAAACAGAACAAAGATAGAAAAATTAAGTCTCGGGCGGGACTCAAGTCCCAAGTCCGGGTTCAAACCCCCACTCTTCCAAACCGGGGAATTGTGTTATCCAATTTCACCACCGAGCCAACTAGCCAGAGAACAAAATTTTCAATCTATTGCGTCTTAAGGGGACGTGAGCATGATAGCACATCATGGTTGTAACATGTGTATAATCAATAAATTATATTTATTACAGAAAGCTAAATAGGAATCTTATATGGAATGAAGTATAGTTTTATGCAAAAAAGTTTATTAAACTTTACAACTTTCCATTTAACATTTTTGTTTACTGGACAGGTACAGAACCGAGATTTCTTGGTAATTATTTTGTAATTTATCAACATTATGGTAACACATATTTCATGTTTAAAATAAACCATACAGATTTCACGATAACTCTAGATGGCTTTGAAAGTTTATCTCAGTTTTTGTTATTTGTTTCCACGGGATGCTCAAGTTTTTTCATTATTCCCTTTCTTTACTAGTAGTTAATAACTATTTTGTCATCTACTTATTTATTATTATTAGAGTTAGTTTAGTATTATTTTTTGCAAGTTTAAAGTCTGCATTAAGGTAAGTCTATCAAATGTATTAAAATACTCAGTATAGGTATAGTGGTATATAGTTAAAGAAGGCAATTTCATCTCCAGAGCAATTTAATTAAACAGATAGGCAATTATAGCAATGTTTTTGACCACCAGGACAGGGATTATGGTCATGTGTTTTTGTAGGGTCCTTCTTAATATGCTGACACTTTTTTAAGGGGATGATCAGACCATCAAACTGAACCACTTTCTCTACGGGACCAACATCAAAATCGTCTGTCCCATACAAAACTGCCAACCTACTCGAGCCAAATGCTGATTTTATTTTCAGCATATTAAGTTGGACCCTATAGTGTTATTGTATCTTAATAATCTTAATATTCAATTTTGACACAAACATTTTCCCACCCAACCCTCCCATCAAAAGGAAGGAATACTGTTCGGCTGTGTTTCTGGATATACAACAAGCTTTTGACAAGGTTTGGCATAAAGGACTCTTATTTAAGTTAAAAAACTTGCTACCTAATTCATTCTACATGATATTGAAATCCTACTTATCGGAAAGAAAATTTCAAGTAAAGGTTGGGGATGAAATATCCAACCTGTACAATATACAGGCATCGGTTCCTCAGGGCTCGGTCCTCGGACCGGTGCTGTACTCATTGTATACAGCAGACCTCCCATGCACCGATGGAGTACTAACAGCTACTTACGCTGACGATACGGCATGTCTTGCCAGTGACAAGAACCCAATGCGAGCTACTGAAAAACTTCAAGCACATCTTATCAAAATTGATCAGTGGCTGGAAAAGTGGAGAATTAAATCTAGTGCCACAAAGTCAAACCAAATTACTTTTACACTACGTAAGGGAGATTGCCCGCCTGTAACAATGGGAGACGAACAGTTGCCACACCTAAACTGTGTAAAATATCTCGGGCTCCATCTGGACAGAAGACTCACCTGGGCAAGGCATATTAAGGTAAAAAGAGATGCAGCAGATCTGCAAATTAAGCTACTCAATTGGTTGATGGGACGACAATCTACCCTCTCACTGAACAACAAGTTGCTTGTATACAAAAGCATCATCAAACCTATCTGGACATATGGCATCCAACTCTGGGGTTCTGCCAGCAACTCAAACCTAGAGATACTCCAGAGATTCCAAAATAAAACACTGAGATCAATATCTGGTGCGACCTGGTTTACAAGGAATAACGAAATATCAAGGAGGAGGTCAAAAAGTTTTGTATAAGATACAAAAAAAGGCTCAAGGGACACACTAATAGATTGGCCAGAAACCTGTGCAATCATAATCAAAGGACACGGCTTAAGAGGTGGCATGTACTGGATCTCGAATTGAGATAATGAGGAAATGGGCTTGAGGCTTGATGAAGAATCACCCATAGATGAAACTCACAAGCAACAGAGAAACAATCTGATTATGGCCAACGTTGGCCGATTGCAGATGAAATTAGTGAAACAAAAAAACAAAAAAAAAAACCCTCCCATCAATTTTTATATACCCTATAGGGGTTGTTTTTAAAAATCCCTTCATAGTGCATCCCTAAAACTTCTTTAGGATGAGGCGCGGTGAGCAGGGCCGGGAGGAGCGTGTCCTAGTACCGATTTACCTTCGCGCGGTACCGAAGCTGAGAGGTGCGGGGGACGAAGCAAAAAGAAAAAAAGTCGGTACCGCGCGAAGGTAAATCGGTACTGGGACACGCTCCTTCCGGCCCCGTTCACCGCGCACGATTGACCTGTCGCGACCGCCAAGCGCAACCACTAGTTTATTTACACTATGGTAGAACCATGGAATTTGTAAACTCTTAGTTTATAAGGATACTAATGATATCAATTTCACCCTGCATAATTACGCTATGGTTCTACCTTCAGTGGTTTAGACTGCGTTGCAAAACTGCAACCCTACTCGCCCAAATGTATAGGACAGATTATTTTTTTCGCTTTTTGACGTTGGTCCCGTAGAGAAAGTTGTTAAGTTTGATGGTCTGATCACCCTCTTAAAAAACCGTCAGCATATTAAGTTGCACCCTGTTGCATATGACCATTGACTTACAACCTACTGGACGTAGGGTCCGCGCTCAAAAGTGTCCGAAGTCGAACCAAAAGAACACCAAAACGTAAAAAGAGAACCTATTACGCGACAGTCTTCGTTTGATCGGCCGAATACGCGCACGCGTGGGCGCGCGGCGCGCACCGTGCCCCGATGGGGGAGTGGGGATGGAGGCCACTTTTTTAGATAATTTTGTACTAGACCCGGCATCCATAGTATTCTACGTCAATGCATATGACACATAGTTTCAAGTTAAATAATTACTTATTGCAATTCTATCACGTTAAGGAATTATGATTGCAATAATGGTTTTGAATCGAATCGATCTTTATTTCATCAATTGCAGTATGAAATTACGAAAATTATACGAAAACTTATGATGAAAAAAATAGTCTAAAATCCATTATTAACGACCTCTGTAACTAACGTTTGAGGCAAGTTTCATTTACATTGGAATTATGCCAGCCTCTTGTCGCCGCCTGGACTGGGCCGGATCTGGAACACCAAATATGGTTCGAAAAAAATATACAGGGTCCAACTTAATATGCTGACGGTTTTTTAAGAGGATGATCTGACCATCAAACTGAAAAATTTTCTCTATGGCACCAATATCAAAATCGCGAGAAAAAAATCAGCTGTTCCATACAAAACTGCTAACCTACTTAAGCCAAATGTATGGGACAGTTAGTTTTTTTTTCGCGATTTCGATGTTGGTCCCAAAGTTGTTCAGTTTGATGGTCTGATCATCTCCGTAAAAAAGTGTCAGCAAATTAAGAAGGAACCTGTATATTGTCCCAGTTTATATCGTATCGACTTTTTTAAAGAGTTCGATAAAGTGGAATCATGACCCACCGACAATATTTAGGTAGGTAGTTTGAAATCGTACATACATAAACTCACGTCCATAATTCCTTTTGGGGTGGTAAGAAGCTTTGCTACAACTACAACTTAAAACGAAAAAGAAAAAATCGAATGATCTAACCTCCGTTTTCTTAAAAATCGTCAAAGTAAAGTCAATAAGGGTCAGATGGAATTGACTGTTGAAACAGTCAGAGTCAAGCTATAGTGCGTCCAAGATTACTCTGTGATTATGACAGGAGGTTTTTCGAGATTTCATAGTACTTTTTAAAGCTGTTTGAGCCGTCTAAAGTCTAAACTTTATAATACACTAAAAATATACAAGATTCAACATTTAAAATTAAAGATTTTAAGGCTTAAATATTTTCAGAAAGTAAAATAATCGCTCTAAAACGATCTGTCAAAATCACGGAGCGATTTTGGACGTAGTATAATTTCGCGATTTTTGAACATCACACGTTCAAATGTCAAAATAACTATGGAGATTATGCATCTTTCTATTGCTGATTTGAACGTGCGACTTTCAAAAATCGCGGGCGTGCAAGCAAACCTAAGGCCTAATAGTATTTAGGTAGGCTTTAATGTATTTAGTAAACACTCTGTTTCTCACTATGATTATACTCATGATCATGACAGGGACAGCATCATATTTGAACATGTTCAAGCTTAAATAGGGACTTTTTGGTGCAAGCCATCCTGGATAGGTTCTACTTTGTCGACCAACCGTGATTTATTGAAATACTTTGTACCCGACATCGTTTCACTTTCGAGATAAAAAGTACAAATCTCTGAAGAAGATAGTCATGTAACTTGGACCATTTAAACATCTACTGCAATGTATACTGTTATTCACAAATAAATGATTCGTATTCTATGAAACGTCTTGACAAACTTCGGGTAAAGCTAGGTTCACACAGTAAGAGTGGGCTCGGACCGAGTATGCACACTATCGTGAAAACCTGGCTTTAGAGTGAATAGATTTGACACTAACACAAGCCGTGCATGTGCCGTGTCAACGGGACCGCCATCCGTGTCAGCCGTATCCGGGTCTCGAAATATTCTCCACTGACAGGTCACGGATATGTGTGGTTACCTACAGGGTTTCTGGACGGAATTACGTGTCCATCATGACTGATGGCAAGGTTTTCCTTACTAAAACATAACGAGACAAACCTAATGTCTGTAAACCCCATAATTTATCTGAAATGACAACATGCGTCCATGTATGGGCCGTTCGGCTAAATTGTGATATGCATGTGATAGCTTTGCTATACGCATTATAATGTAGACGAATATGATGGAAATACAATCCAATTTAAAAAATATCCCCAGATTAAGGTAGATTTGTGTTACAAAATATTCAAAGTAAGTAGTAAGTAATTACTAATAGCGCAATTAGCGATACAAATTTACCGATTTTTTCCCGCTATTTTTGCACAATTTGAACAAAAATATCCATCAAGAAATCTCGTTTGTACGTCAAAATATATCGTTGAAATATAAAGTTTTAGTAATATGTTTATGCAAGCTATTATTACCATATTTTATGACGCCGCACTTAGCATTCGGTAGTACAAAAATGACCAGTTTTGGAGGTTGTCTTTTTGTATAAACATGCCTTATTTCGGTAGGCCTGTGAGAACTAAGACACGCTTGAACTAGAACTTCTATAAAAGTTACGGGTATGATAAAATATGTCAAGGTTAGTACTTTTGGAAGGATTCCATAAGAGAATGGGATATGGCGTATTGCGTATTTATCGGCACAGATATTTTTTGTAGTTTCCGCATCGTAGCCTTAGAAACGAGGCGCTCCAGTGTTAAGGGAATATAATTCGGAGCGCGCTCCATACAAACGAAGTCAGGTGATATTTTCAATACTAACCAATTAAAGTCAATGAAATTTTTCAGAAACATTCTAGAAACGAAACTCTATGCTTGTATGAAGTCAGATTTTCGCTAAAATGTATAGTTTTAAAGTTACAGCGCCTTAAATATTTCTAGCACTACAACTGTATATTTTAACGAAAATCTGTTTCATACAAGCATAGATATTATTTCTTGATTGTTTCAAAAAAAATCATTGACTTTAATTGGTTAGTATTTAAAATATCACCAGACTTCGTTTGTATGCAGCACGCATTTATGCATTCGGAATAAACTTCTCTTAAGCTTCGGTATTGTCGCTGGGTGAATACAACAACGGCACAAGTCAAAAAAGTTGATTTTGAGAAAAATGACATTAAAGTTGGCGCCAGAGAGTGCGCGCGAACAAATTCATCTGTAGTTACTACACAGTAAGGGTTAGATTGTTGATGTTTGCCTTTTGTATATCTGTGTTATATCAGTAATCTATAACAGTTGAGAATTTTATTTATATACTTCAATATTTTTATTTATAGGGCCATAAATATGGGTGTTCCGAGTTATGCCAGTTTTGCATTAACTTTTTGGTACGATTTAGATTTATGCCAGATAATTATTGAGAAAACATGAAGAAATGTGATAGTAATTAGTACCCAAAATAAAACACAATTATGGCATTAGAGAAGAGACTGAAGAAATGGGAATTTACAAAGCAATGAGGAAAAGGAAATTTGATCTGATACTGAATTGGCGGAAGTTGTCTGATGAGATCCTATCATATCAGATACACAACGCATAAGCATATGCTCCCGACTATATTCCCCGAGGGGTAGTCAGAGATATTCTGAAACCTCAGAACATCCACGTTTCACCAGTAGTACTGAAACTCGGACAGAGTTTCGGGACAGATACACAACGAGTTCGATGATAAGAGCCAGACCAAGAAATTACTCGTGAGCCCAATCACATGTTGATCTCAATAGATCTTTTAGTACTGCTTAAATCAGGCATCTTCGGTCTTCTTACCAGCTACCCATTTTACGTAGTCAGGCCAGTTGGCCGGTGGTCGTCCCATACTATTTAATTATAAAATAACCACGCTAGTTTGTAGCTTCTGTTCTAGAACACATACTCCTTATCAGTTGCCAGTTCTTCAGCAGATATAACAAGCCTATTGCCACTTCAGCTTGCTAATTTTCAGGGCTGCGTTATTTGCTTTAGTTCTCAGACGTAACTACTTCATTTCTGATGTTATCTCTTAGAAAAACACCAACCAGTAGCTGTTTCCATCGCTCAATGATGAACTAGTTCTATCGTCACTGTTCATGTGTCTGCCTTGATCCCTATGTTCAGATTGAATACCTTCGTTTGCAATTGGATGAATACGTCGTCAGATATTTTCATCTGGGGAAAGCCAATGAAAAGATCTGTTGAAGTTTTCCTAAATTATCTGAGAGGAAATAAATGGAGACATCATCAGTCATTTGGGATGAAAGATGAATGATAAGACAAGAAGAGGTAAGAGGAAAAGAAAACTGAATTTTAAAAGCATAAAGGTACTATTGAATATGCAGGAATCAGATGATTTACCAAAGCTATATATTTACGAAGTAACCATACGAAAACAGTAATAGAGCCTCACGCTTACATAGCTACGTTCTTTTCCACAAAATTACACTATCACATTGTTTTAATCTTCTGATCTGGAACTTCATACAACAGATCAGTCTTCTATCTATACTAGAAAGCCATGGTAGAAAAAGCAGATTGGTAGATGATCATAAGTCAAAACTTTATAGGAGAAGCGATGTTATGATTCCCTGAAGAGTTGGAAGTAGGGAGGACATACTTTGACATCACAAACCTTCACATTGTGGTTTACAGAATATAACAGGGGTAGTTTTTGCAGACGGGAATAATTTTAATTCAACTTTTTGACTCAAAAGTGTCATTGTTGCATAACACAAAATAACAATTTTATTTAATGTAGTAGTGGCACAACTATCATCTATCTCTTGATTCAGTGAAATATCGAGTCAGGTCTATATTGCACAAGATAAAGTATGCGATGTAGAACCAGAATACGGTGCTAACTCAAAACTGCCAATTTTTGAGTTGTGCCGTTGTTGTATTCACCCAGCGTTGTATACGATCACTAGAGTCCGATTGCGCTAATTTAAAACATCGAAGTTCTATTCTTATTCAATTTCAGTTCTAATCACATTGCAATCCAATTACTATTCAACTGTGCTGAATTTCGCATCGCGCTAAACTCTATGTAACTGACATCCTTTAACGTCTGAGCGATCTGTTAAAACGGCTCTAACGGCTGTCATGAGCTGTACCGCAATACCAAATGTGTCAAAAGTTAGGGTTCGTACGTAGTCCAGTCACGGTTCAATCACCGAATACTTACCGCGATTGCAGCCCTGAAGTAACGTCTTTCGATCGGTGACCATTTTAGTGGTATTTCATCTCAAGCGCAGAAGGTACGTAAATTAGTCTTCACCAAAGCTGTGTGGGGATGCGTAGCGGAGCTGTGAAACTATGTGACTCTTTCCACTAAAGTTGTTCCAGGAAGCTGAGTTGTGGCAGGGTGTGTAAAGAAGCTGTGAAACTGACTAGCTGTGCTAAAGCTGAGCTATTTATTAATACATTATTTTGACTTTGACATGGACACATGCATCCGTCGCTCGCATCCCTCGCACACATCTAGCTCGCATTGTTTGTAAATAACCTCGGTCTGCTAAGCCCTTTGACTAATTATTATAAGGACTAGCCTTGCGGTAGCATTTCCCCTCTGCCACGGTATAAGCACAATTGATCTTGTGCATTTACATTCAATTTTACACCTTATCACTAAACGAGACAGCCTATAATTGCGAAATAATAACTTCGAACTTAGAACGTTTGGGGTTCACACGAGACTACTTTTCATGATTTTTAACATTCAAAATTAGAATCTAAAGTTATGGGGAATAAAATCCAAATTTGCGGATTTCATGTTACCTCGCCCCCCGCAAAAAGTGGCAGAAATGTTTGTTAGTAGAATTACACGCGTAACCAGTCCACATATAAATAGTCAAAGGCTAAGCCCCTTTCCGCCAAGCTGTGGTGTGTAAGGCCAAGAAAATAAAGCGATTGGTAAATTTTTCCTCGCTCACAGGTTAGCTTCTTCGCAGAGCTCTGGTGGAAAGGCACCTTGGTCTCGGGCTGGAGTGGGGCTAGATATTATCATCAGCCTATCATCGTCCACTGTTGAATATAGGTCTCTATCAAGGCGCGCCACAAAACTCTTTGTCATCCAGGCGCTCCTCTCTACCTTCTTTAGGCCGTCGGTCTAGCGATTTGGCGGTCTAAACTCTGAACCTCCCCCAAAGGCGCGGTTTATACCGAAGAGACGTGTGGCGGTGGCGGATAGTCAAAGTAACACAATTATAAACCTTATAGTACTAAGCATAGCGTCGTTAAGAGAATACAAGTAACACAATTATAAACCTTATAGTACTAAGCATAGCGTCGTTAAGAGAATACGCCCGCGCCTCCAGGCGACACACGTCTCTTCTATATAAACCGTGGCATAGGTATGAAATGCATTTAAGTTTACATTCCATCCTGTATAGTTGACGTTGACGATAGATATATTTAATTCCTGTTAATTCAGATTGCGGAAATCATGATCCGAAAAATGTATAGAAATTACTATTGTATCATAAAAACGATGATCTATTTCCATGCGACTATCGAGTGAGTTATTTCTTTTGTAGTTGTATGGTATAATGGGTCACGGCCGAGTACCGCGGCCCAGTTTTTCGTTTGATTGTAAACTTTATTTCACTATGCTCTCGTGTTTGTTTCAAATTGGCGTATTCATTCGACGATGCGGTTCTCGGCAACTGCAAGCTTTTATTATGTTTATTGCCTGCACGCAGCTTTAATTTTTAAACGACTTCGTATGACAAAGTTTCGGATGGTTATTTTGGTTTAAAAGCGGCTAAGAGCGTGTCGGGCTTTCATGATAGGGTTCCGTAGTTATTGTATTAAAAGTTTATCCTAATATAGGGTCTTCATATGCTGACACTTTTTTAAGGGGATGATCAGACTGTCAAACTGATCAAATTTCTCTATGGCACCAACTTCGAAAACGTGAAAAAAATCTGCTGTTCCATGCAAAACTGCAAACCTACTCGAGCCATCTGTATGGGACAAGTGATTTTTTTTCGTGATTCGATGTTGGTAGAGAAAGATGTTCAGTTTGATGGTCTGATTATCTCCTTAAAAAAGTGTCAGCATATTAAGAATAGCTAAGATTATTTAAAGAAATCTGTAAAAGCACTCATTAGCGCGATTTTATTGGGGTCAGCGACGTAGTGACAGGCGAGAAAATCCATTTTTAATTAACATTTATGTTACAGGTGTTCAATTTCTTTTCCAGCACTAGACTGGTTACGCTATAGCATTCGTTATAATTTTCATTGAAAGTACTTACTACGAGCTATACAACAGTTGCATTACTTTAAGGGGTGATTGTACCCACGATACTGAACAATTTTCCTTAAGAAACCAATAGGAATCTCTCCATACTAAATGCAATCAGTTGATCGAACGTCGAATTTCCCTTTGCTCCTTTCGGAAAGTTGTTCAATATCATGAGTACAATCACCCATTAAAGTTATGCAACTGTTTACCCTAACACCCTTTATTGTAAAATATTGTCAGAATTGTAGGGCACGAAAATGAAGACAGACAGAATTGATGAAAGTGTAAGGGTTCCTTGTTTGATTACTGAACCCTAAAAACTGCGTTGTTTTACGTTTGTAGCGTTTAAATGCGTGACTGGGTATAATTTCCGTTTTCCGTAAATGTGCCCAAGGACGATTTTTTTTAGGTGGCTCTGTTAATCGGAAAGAAATTTAAATTTGTCTTTGAGGATTGTTGGATATAAGTATTCAGTTAGAACCTTTTATACGTGGTAGACTCAATTTTAAAGTTAACAATCATTATTAGATCACTACGAACTCCAAGTTAAACCTTCCCGAGCTCAAATTTAAAGCTTCTAGTGGCCAAAAATAGTATTTTTAATTTATTTGGGTAAACGGTGCGTGTGACCCGCATCAGATTATAATGACGATAGGATCTGATGGGGAACACGCATAGGTACCCAACAAAATATTAAATTAATTTTATTACATACGTACACACGGCGACACTTCAAGCTACACAAAACCAACATAAGCTGGCCGCGCGATGTTATACGTTACTCGACCTACGCGCGGCCAGCTTATTTTGGTTTTGCGTAGCTCGATGTGTCTCGGTGTGTACATGTGGCCTACATTTCAATCAATTTCAAATGTACGCCAGCTTAGAACCTTGTCACAATTACCTGTAGTTGCAAATAGTTTGTTATGACAACGTTCTAAGGTGGACTACATTATAAATTGGTCTGACTATTACACTAACACCACATGGTGTATTGATATTATTTTATACTACAGGTGAAACTGAAATCAGTCTCTACGCACCAAAAACTGAACAACGGAACAAACCTGCAATCTCAAATAAAATCTGCTGTTTCATACAAAACCGTATTGTCCACTCTAGTCAACAAGATTTTTTGTAGAGTCAGTTTCAATGGATGCCAATGACTTCAATTTCACCCTGTATAAGAATATCTTAAACCAACCCATGAGTGCTATTTTTCTTAATTTCATACATCCTAACTCATATACGGATAATGCATTTTGAATCCATTGAAAATATCTGAGGAATTTAAAAATATGGCCACATAATTTTTACGATGTGTATAGCACATTTTAGTAGGATTAGGCTTAAAAAAATGGCGGTAACTTTTATCGACTCTCAGTAGTATTTTCTTATACAACGTGTTAATGAATAAGCGCAAAACCTCATACACCCCAACTGATTTATAACAATATAATTAGGTTGAAACCATAATTTCATTATTTTGATAGTTAAAATTTAAAGTTATTCGCATTTTAAGTTTTCAGGCAAAAATGATTTGTTATCATTTCAGCAATGAATGAAAGCGCTAACGTGCACATGGATTCTTTTTAAGAATCTTGTTTTGGTAGTAAGTATAGAGTGAGTCCATGCGGTGGGTTGAGATCGAGATCAGAAAATTTTTAATTTTACAAACAAATTATTTAAGATTTTGAAAAAAATTACCTATGTTGAAACCTAGATAATTCGATTCTGCTCTCGACTCTAAACAAACTACTTTCTAGTTTTGCGCTTATTCGTTAACACGTTGTAGATTGTAGGACATTACACGATTGTATTTTACGCTTTTATGTAGTAAATAAAATAATAGTCATAATTTTTATTTCAGATTATTGATTACACTTTAAAACACACATACTGCAATAAAATAATAATGCATTTTATTTTTCTTTGTGCCTATTAAATACAAAGCTTTGACTATCTAATTTAAAATGTAGGCCACCCTAGAACCTTGTCATAGCAAACTATTTGGATATTGACCTCAGTCAAACTTCGCTCGCGATGTTATAGAGGGGATAGGCGCGGGGAGCGGGCGGCAGGTGCCTTCTTTTCCGTAGCTCAATTTGCGAGCAACCCCGCCCCGCGTCCCTATACCGTCGCGGGCGAGGTCTTACTTACCCGGTCAGCCTTTAGTTAAGTAAGATATCCTTAACAAGGTTAAGGTGGCCTACATTTCAAATTGGACTTGGAAATACTTGTCAACACCATCTAACATAAATATGAAAACAATTTCAGCAAATCCAGCAACAGTACAGAGGTCGAAGTTCAGGCCCACGCTTCTGGGGCAGCATGTCAGAGGGAGGGGGCGTGTCCGCAGCCGGCGGCGACTGTTGCAAAACGAACCTTATTGTCAACTACTTACCGCAGACAATGACCGAGAAGGACCTGTACGCTATGTTCATGACGATAGGGCCCATTGAGAGCTGTCGCGTTATGAAGGATTTTAAGGTTGGTTCCTTTGTTTATCCTGTTGGGTTTGTCATTAAAGTGAAAGAAAAAGGGCTGTATTTAGAGCTGTATAAGGTACATTTTGCTGTGGTTTAGTGGCAAGTGGGGTCACGTGCAGGGTGGCAGTACGATCCCAGTCTTGATCAGGCTAGATCGTACAGTGTACGAAGGACCGAAATCGTTGACTGCCAGTTTTTTGAAATGTGTCTATCAGTGCACACTGTTGAATTGGAATCACCCTACCATATGCTATTCATATCAACTAGAAGCCAAGCTTCTTAATGCGCGTTCAACGGCGCGCTATACTCGCGCTCGATAGAAAACTTCACTACGGACTATTGCTGCCTTCGGACAATAAAACGTCAAAACCAATGGTGTTACTACTTTTTTTTTGTAGTGTCTTTAACGGCTCTGGATACTAGTCCTTTTGAGCCATTCGTTATTTTTTTCTTTATATTCTTTATTTGATGATGGGATGATAGATGACGATAAATCTGTGGTCGATTTCGTAAGCTCGCGCGTTGCTGCCAAAATGACCATGTACGAGTTAACTTGAACCAAAACGTATGTTCTGTTATCGTATTTATTTGAGATTCCTGTTACGTCGGTCGCTTCTCGCAACTGTTTGGTACACAATCCGCACGAAATTATGTCACAAATATCACTAAAACCAACTTTTTACGAATTTCAAATAACACGAAACACAGCAAAAGCAATGGCGCCAAGCAAACTCTGGTGTTACTACTATAAATTGATGTTGCTAGAAAATTATTAAATCTTGCCAGGATCTAACATGTATTTGTTTGTCGTTTTCCAGACTGGGTACAGCTACGGGTTCGGCTTCGTAAACTTCACTCGGGAAGAGGACGCGTCGCGGGCGATCGACACCTTCAACGGTTACCAGCTCAGAAATAAACGGTTAAAGGTAATCTTAACCTGTATTTTAACCCTGATATCTCTTACTATGCCTTAAATTGTGCTTCTATTGACGTTTTGGTTTCGTCTTCCGTTCAGGAGGCTACGTTGCGAACCCGACCGGGCCGACTTCGGTCGTACCGGCGAGTTTTGAAGGACTCATGAATGATTTGTAACACTACTGGCTTTTCGGTAAAGGATACTATCGTAAAGAAATCTATATGCAGCAATTTCGAGATTGTGCACACTGTGCATTAAATTTTGAGTGGCGATGGTCTTCCTACCTATCATACTGGATAGAGTAGAGGAAAAGTGAACATATTTAACAAGCGTTCTGCGAAGAAATTTTTCTTCTCTATTGTTGAAAAACATCGTATGAAACGCGTGAACATTGGTTATTACAGTCTCGGCTCAATTACGTCCTCGCCTTCGGCTCGAGCTGCAATCCAGTCTCGCTCACCAACTTAGGACACTTGTATCATAACGTACTATTAACATTGCAGGTATCCTACGCCCGTCCGTCAGGGGACGACATAAAGGAAACAAATCTCTACGTTACGAACCTGCCGCGCGCCATCACCGAGGAGCAGCTAGAAACTATATTCGGCAAATACGGCCGGATAGTGCAGAAGCATATCCTTAGGGATAAGAGCAACGGGACGCCTAGAGGAGTCGCTTTTGTAAGGTAATTTACTACTATCCATTAACTTACCACGTACTGGACGTCGGGTCCGCGATCAAGTGTCCGAACCAAAAAAGCACCAAAACGTATAAAGAGAACCAATTACGCGACAGTCTTCGTTTGACCGGTCGACTACGCGAACGCGCGCGCCGTTCCGCAATGGGATAAAAACTACGCAAAATGTAAAAGAATTTCAGCATTTTCAATGTTTAAATTACTATAAACATACTTAGGTTTGTCTACACAAACCTACGTTAGTCTCAGGCTACCAGACCATCACATCGGGCATGATTTCTCTACACGCGCGCGACTCGGCTTTTTTCAGTACTACATGTCGCGGCAAGCGCGGCTTTCACTCTCCGGAAAGCGCGGGAACAGGTTATTTTCTATGCAGACGTACTCGCGCGTATAGAGAAATCATACTAGGCGTGCTGGCATCCTTTTTTTTGTATATCAATGCTACTATCAGACTTATCAGGCATCCGTGACGTAGTAACCACTGCTCGCTATATAGCAGTGGTGGAAAGCCTACTTAAAATCTGGTATATAATTTGTGCGTACGGATAAACTCTAGTATAATATACAACGTGTTAATGAATTAACGCAAAACTAGAAAGTAGTTTGTTTAGAATCAAGAGCAGAAACGAATTATCATGTTTCAACGTAGGTTATTTTTTTCAAATTATTGAATAATTTATTTTTAAAATTATAAATTTACTTAACTCGATCTCAACCCACCGCACGGGCACACTCACCCTACTTACTACCAAAACAAGATTTTAAAAATGTATCCATGAGCACGCTAGCGCTTTCATTCATTGCTGAAATGATAACAAATCATTTTTGCCTGAAAACTTAAAATGCGAATAACTTTAAATTTTAACTATCAAATAATGAAGTTTTTGTTTCAATCTAATTATTTTGTTATAAATTAGTTGGGGTGTATGAGGTTTTGCGCTTATTCATTAACACGTAGTATTTTTGTATCATATTTCCAGATTCGACAAACGGGAAGAGGCGCAAGAGGCGATAGCAGCGTTAAACAACGTTATACCAGAGGGCGGCACTGAGCCGCTTAGTGTTAAGGTAAGAGGCGCCATCTATGTACGCATGGCGACACATCAAGCTATACAAAACCTAAATAAGCTGGCCACGCGTATGTTGGTTTTTTATAGCTTAATGTGTCGCCGTGTGTACCAACAAATATTTTATTTCATTTTTCAATAACATTTTTGCACACACACAACGTAAAAAGATACCGCTGAGAAATGCGTTCGAGTCGCATCAAAATTCTGCAATTCTGCATGCAATAGCACCACAGCATGAGCTTTTTGCACCTGTGTGGAAATAATGAGGTTACCACTAATAATAAGGGTGAGTTTCCACTGAAGCGGAGCAGAGCGGAGATGTGAAAAATAAACCAATAAAATGATTGACTCTGTCAAGCGACGAAAATTTAGCAATTCGATTGGTTGATTTTACACAGCACCGCTCCGCTTCAGTGGAACGCAACCTAAGAGAGAATTAATTTGCAAGAGTTTTTTTGATAGAAACACTGATTGATTACTTTGACCGTGGCATTCAACCAAAACGTACGGAAACGACGTACTTTCATACTAAAAACATCTGTCAAAAATAATAGCGTGGTGACGCTTGTTAATGTTACGCTAGCGTGGTGAAGCTAGCGACAGTACTTTAACGAAGCGAAAATGCGCTAGCGTAGTGAAAGTAGATAAACGGGTAGGGGTCCTTGATTCTAAGTTGGACGACGGGGACGGGCGCTAACGCCATAACGGGCGTCGTGACGGGCGTTACCGCGTCTGCGTAACGTCACCGCGTCAGCGTAACGTCACCGCGTCTGCGTAACGTCACCGCGTCAGCGTAACGTCACCGCGTCAGCGTAACGTCACCGCCTCAGCGTAACATCACCGCTTTAGTATTGGCTGTGTGCACGATACTACGCTCCTTAGCGGCTCCGGACCGCCGTGAATTATTTGAAGTTAAATGTTATTTTATAATAAAATAGTGTAAATACTAAAGAAATCAGCAAAATAGAAACCTTTGCAGCGCGGCGCCAATTTCCGCTGAAAAATTTTTATCCCGATTTTCACACCCTTGGGGGTTGAATTTTAAAAAAAAACATTTATTAGTGAGCATCTATACATTTCAAATAAGGACGAAAAGATTTTCTGATAAAGCTTTCCTACACCTTTCCTATAAAGCTTTCTGGCCAATTCTGATTTGCAAATATTTATTTATCAGATAGATATACTATCCGACATATCTTCGACTAAGAATAAGTGAGAGGAAGTGTTTCAAATCTCCGTTCCTGTTATTTTAGAATTACAGCCAGAAGTTTAAATAACCTTAAAGTTTCGTTGCTATTTGAAAAGGAGTATAGATGCCAGTAGAAACTTCCATGCCAAATTTAAAATTAGTAGTCTTTACAGTTTTTCGAATTGAGTTAGTGTGTAGATTTGTATAGATTCAAACATATTTGACACAGCTTGTCCGGAAATGGTACAAATTACTGCCACCCCGGGCGCTGGGATCGATTTGATAGTTCCCATCACTCACTCCGCACATAGCCAATAACGTCATCGCGCTATTGTAACATAATTGCGCTAGCGTAACGTCACCACGCTATCGTCAGCATGCACTAGCATATAAGCACTGATTGGCTGGGTATGGGTCTAAATTGTTTATTTGCGTGTTGGCAGCCGACCGGGACGGACGCGGTGTTGAAACGGGCCGCGCCCGCGAGCGCGTGCTGGCGGTCGAGCAGTCGCCTGAGGTTGCACAGTGACACCATGGTGCGGGTTGCGTTCTGGTTGAGGCACGGTTGTGCGCTGTGGTGGGGAACTGACTGGCTTTGAGTTATTTGTTAATAAAAGCTTATTAAGGTTAATAGTGCTTGTAATGCGTTCAAATTAAGTATAGGAATGATGTTTAAAAGATGTGAGTTTCCGGCCGCATCTTCTCTACACCGGAACATCTTCCGACGCATTGGTAGAGTCAAAAAAAAGATTATGTTGAATAACAATTTAAGACTGATTGAATATGTTTAGAATTGAGCCATTAGGGGTTTAAAATAATTTGCATTATATTATGTTTCTTCTGAAATAAATAACTCTTAAATTTTTAGTGAATTCTAAATACGCTATATTCCGTATATCTGACTACCTCCTCGAGCAGTAAAGCCGTGATCATATGCTGTTGCTTATGTTTAATTTTTAAAACTAACTCACAATTATCTTTGCTTAAAAATCATTCACGTTTCAACATTTTGATAGCATATTTTTCCACTCAAAGTCAGTCAGTGCTTTCACATTTAATTAAATAACACAGTGCCTTCAGTATTTCTAACCGGAACGACCACTAGTGCTAAATAAATGACATTAAACATCTGTACATTTATTCATAAACTTTCAGGTTGCAGAGGAGCATGGGAAACAGAAAGCTGCGTATTACGCGGGATGGGCAGCTGGATTCCACCACAATCGAGGTGAGTTAATTTTTTGTTTAGTATTTACGTACTAAGAAAAGGACGTCGGGCCCGCGCTTTAAAGTGTCCAACCAAAAGAACTAAAAGAGACATAAATCCGTCGATCAAGAACAAATTAACTGCCTCACCAGTTACTTGTACGTTATTGCATAGTGTACCCTTAATACTTGTACGTTATTGCACAATGTACTCTTGTTATTTGTACGTTATTGCACAATGTACTCTTGTTACTTGAACGTTATTGCATATTGTACCCTTGTAACTTGTACGTTATTGCATAGTGTACTCCTGATGTACATTATTGCACAGTGCACCCTTGATTATTATACGGTTTCGCCTAGTCTATCCATGTTACTTGTACGTTATTGCATAGTGTAACCTTGTAACTTGTACGTTATTGCATAGTGTACTCTTGTAACTTGTACGTTATTGCATAGTGTACTCTTGTAACTTGTACGTTATTGCATAGTGTACCCTTGTAACTTGTACGTTATTGCATAGTGTACCCTTGTTATTTGTACGTTATTGCGCACGCTGCCGGACAGCTCCAGTTCACCTCCCCCAGCGCCACCACAGCCTAGACCAGCTAGATATGCTTCACAGCCGGCAAGATTACACGACCAACTACGCAAGCTACGCCCCACCCACGAACCGCTTCTACCGACGCGACTTCTACAACCCATCGTCTTATATGACCCACCATCGCCCGTTTTGAAAAGGGGTTTACTGTAAAAAGTTTCGTCTAAACGATTCCAGGATTTAGACGATAATGTGGACTTTTTTTTCCCGTAGTATATGGATTAGTGCTAAGGTAGGTGTTGCGGGAGTTTCTTCTGTCGTAAGGTGATTTTGAGTGTTCTGTGTTAAGTTGTTCAAATTTGAAAAATTTATGTCTTTTTTTTACGTGCGTGATAAATGGTCATTGTATTAAGCCAGTTTCCGTTATTATTATTGCGGTGATAATGTTTTAATACATTTCCTTTGTCGCTTAAGTTGAAAAACCAATGAGAGCAAAAAAAACTGACAGTGAAATTTCTCTTTCGAAATGCGCGAAGAACCAAAAAATTGTTGCCTCGTCTGCAAATGAACACAAATGTTTATCTTATAGCGCATTTTAAAAAGCACTGAATACAATGTAATCAAATTTGTGTTGTCTGTAGATTGAATAATATTTTCTTAAACATGCTTGGAAATTTGAGCATTATTTTGACAACCTTCTTCGAGATAAATCGAAATTGCTGTACTGGCCATATACGCATGTATATGCGTATATGGCCGGCAAAAGTTGTATGAAAATCCATATCTGTCATGTTTTTTTTTATAGAGTTTTTTGGCTCTGGTATCATGGTTTAGCGGCCAAATAAATTACATAGTAAACTCATATCTGTCGTGTAATTAAAAATGGAACGATCTTTTACTCCGAAACATGGCAACCAATGAGGTAACTTACCAAAGGTTTTATTTAAACTTCGAACTGGCTTGCAAATAGAAAGCTGTTTATTGAAAAATAAAACAAATGAACACTTTAACGCGGGAAAATTTGTTGTTCGTTGTACCCAATTGTATTTTAATTTGCGCGCATTATTTGAGAAAAGTACTATACAAGCCTTGGCCACAACTAGGCATTGACGGACTTACGTATGTGTGCCTCGGCTTCCCCTCGGCCCACATTTACACGTTCGTCCATCAATGCCTCTTTTGCTGGCCGCTGCAGTAATGTACTATAATTGTACGGCAAATTCATTTAGTTTTTACAAGATCAGAATAAACGCCCGCAATATCTAAGGTGTAAACTATTCTTTGCGCTTATTTGAACCCTGTCCATTGTTACTCTCCTAATGCTTCTTCTGTAAACTAAGTATAGAATCGAAAAATATACCTAAAGAAAAGACTAGAAATGTATGAAATGAACTGTATGTGGATTGACAGATTTTGGACTGTTTTGTTATGAAACACTTTAATTATAATTTTATATATAACGTTCTGGCACAGACAAATTAATTTAATAGACTCTTAAAGTAGGACGAATTTTTTCAGAAATCTTTATAATTGATCTTATACAGGGTGTTAGGGTTAACACTTGCATTACATTAAGGGGTGATTGTAGCCATGATGCTAAACAACTTTCCCAAAGAAACCAATAAGAAATTCGGAAAAAAAAATCTACTTTTCATTTAACGTTCCATCAGCTGATTGCATTTAGTATGGAAAGTCCAAAATTTTTTTTGTGAATGTCCTATAGGCTTCTTTGGGAAAGTTGTTCAGTATCATGGGTACAATCACCCCTTAATGTAATGCAACTTTTTACCCTAACAATCTGTATAACATAAGATCTATTGTGAAGTGTACTGGCTACACAATAGTTCTGGCCAATAAAAAGAGAGCGAAAATATTGTAATTCGAACGGAGTTCTCTTACTTCTTTTCGTAGAAAAAGAAGTATGAATGAGGGACTTTTAATTTAATTTGGCTGCGTTCAGAATATGCAGCAGTATAATTTTTATGTGGAGGTAATTTCAACGCGCTCGAAATATAATAAGGCTAAATTAAAGAGGCTATGGTAGTTACGCTGTGGTGTTTAATTTATTTAGACATTATTATTATAGTTTTGAGGTCATTTTGTTTCATTTGAGACTTAAGTAAATTCTTTTTGTTTGAACTTAAGTGCCCAAGACTTTTAGGATAAAACATATTGGGTCCTTCTTAATGTACTGAGACTTTTTATAGGGTTGATCAGACTGTCAAAATGAACAACTTTCTCTATGGGACTAACATCAAATCGCGAAAAAAATCTGCTTGTATGGTGTGCGTCAGAACCGCGGGTGTACTCCACCTATTGCGAAGTAATCTATATAAATAAAAGGTACCTGCTGTGTACCTCTGTGTACCTTTCTTAAAATTCTGTGTACCTAACCATGAAAGAAGTTGTGCATAAATCCTGACGTCAGGATGGCGGGTGTACCGATAAACGATATACTAAATTTAACAAACTATTTACTGCCATTTGGTTCCTATTGTGTACATGTAGAAAAATGCATCAAATCGCGAAAATAAAATCAGCTGTTCCATACTAAACCGACATCTTACTCCACCCAATTTTATGAGACAGCTGATTTCTTTTTCGCGATTTCGACATTGGTCCGTGATGGTCTGATCAACCTTCTCTATGGCACCGACATCAGCTGTTCCATACAAAACTCCATACCTACTCAAGCCAAATGTATGGGACAGCAGATTTTTTTTACGGTTTCGACATTGGTCCCATAGAGAAAGTGGTTCAGTTTGATGCTCTGATCATCCCCTTAAAAAAGTGTGAGCATATTAAGAAGGACCCTATATAATTAAAAATTCAGAATGATGGTTTTTAGGTTTTCGTTTTTAAAATATTAGCAATCGAGTGTTGGTTGATTACGACTGAAGATAGAAAGAGTTTTAACAGTTAAAATTCGGAATGTTAGGATTTTATCATTGTATTTAAAAAGTTGAATATTCTTGTAAATTCGCGATGAGCTAAATAGATTTACCTACAGTAACCAGAAAGGTAATATCATTATAGATAATTATATCTCAAAATTTCTTATAAGATCAAGCAATAACTGACTAAAAATTTACGCGTGAAATTAGGTCTTTCCAAATTCTTCCACTCAGAGTCATTTGGGCGTGGGTTTGGCCAAGTTGTGGAAGTGGAAGTTTACGCATAAGGGCATCAGTCCCAACGTAACTTGGCTGGACTATTGTCCAAGTGTCTCTGATTTTTGGAGCCTCTTTTCCTAGCCTATTTCGAAGTCTTCATGTAACTTTCTAGTTAAAATAATAAAAGTATTAATTGTAATATTAATTCAAGAGATATTTAAAGGACATTTTTAAAATACTGAAACGTTTTCTAAACAATATAAAATCTGTTAGCTCATCACGTTACATAGTGATCATTCCTAAATTAAAATCTACAACTAAGGGACCCGGTCTCAGCACAAAATGTTAAACATTTCTAGATCCTTCTAGAAGATTATTAGATCCGTAGTGATGTGCACTTTACGGTTGCCATACATAATAATAGACCATAGACAATTTTTCTTGTTTAATATTTTGGGATTGAAATTATAGTTTACGAATTACGGTCACCATTTGATAAAAAAATTACAACCGATCGCTTGTAAAGGATGTTTCAGGAATATTTTCAATGTGTTCATAGCATTTTTTTTTATTTCGGTGTTCAAAAGTTTTGATTTATTATTTTTAAATAGATAGCTAAAAGTTTTGCAAATGTCAATTCATTTTAAGGTGATTCCGGAGACTGTGCAAAGTTGATAAATTTTCTCAGCCGAGACATGGTCATTTATTAGTGCTGGGTTCAATCCATTATACGACTTGTCAAAATGTGTTCAGTTCAACTAAATTAAAAGAGAAAACTGAAGTAGTTATTATTCGTTTAGGTATATCAACAAATGCTAGGCATGTTATGTGCTAACAGTGCCGGTTTCCTTAACCACTGACATTTTAGTTAGATAGGTATAAACACAGAAAATAGAACCAGTAGAAATATCATGAGGATTATGTAGTTCAAGAACTAGCCTGACCAAAAAAAGGAATAAAACTAAATTCATAAGTCTTATGAGTTATGACTTAGGCCTCGTTCAGGGAGACGCGGGGCGTCAGGCGCCGCGGTGCGCGGAGCGGGCTGCTGGAAACACAGACATACGGCGATGTATCAGACCGTTTTTTTTAATTTTTTTATTTATAATTAATGGACTTTTTGCTTGTGCGTTAGCACCGCATTTCCGCCAATGTCAAGTAGTTTGTGGGAGTATCTATCCCAATCTCAGGGATTGTATTTCATAAAGAACAAGAAGAGATTAAGGAATGCGGAGCCTCGTGGCAGGCAAAGACGCGACGCGCGGACAACACGCGAGACAAGTTCTCGGGTCAGAACCTGCAACGTGACTCCTATCAGAGCGTTCAAGGAGAAGCGTTGTCACACGCATTTAATTGTCATCGATTTATTGACCGCGCCACGCGCCGCGTGACGCACCGCGTCTCCCTGAACGAGACTTTACTCTTCGTAAAATTGTCATAGTGACTTATGATCTCTTTTTCAACAAAATGTATAAACAGATACGATATATTGACCATATCACTGGCACACAGGCTGCATCTGCATGCTATTTCTATTAAGGCGAAGCCGGGTTCTCACTTCTGTGGGTATAAAATAAACCATACCACAAGAACATATGTGGTATTCAACACAACTTTGTGCAGTCGATGGACTTAAATTATGATATATATCGGTTATCGGCTTATGAAACACTTCATGTGCTCAATAGATTTAATATTGTCTGTTAAACAGCTTTTATATAGCTAAATTGTACGTAAATATCGCTTTACAGTTTGTTGACTATAAATATATAATTAACTGTATTAGTTACATATATTGGGGTTTACTTAAACAGTCTTTTAAATACGAATACTTCATTTATTGTAAAAATATTATGAATAAGGAAATGAAAAGTAGATTTTAAAATTTAAATGAAATGTACTAGAGTAAAAAGCGAGAGATTCTTAGATAGTTGTTTGAAGTAAATCCCAACTGTTATTTCTGCTGGATGATATTAATTGCGACAATGATTTAGTACTAAGCTTTACTTGCCTTCCAGGCAGAAACATTTTGAGTAAAGAACTCTTATGCGTTCGACAATATTTTTTTTTTTTTGGTTCAATTCAAGGCAAAGGGTTATTTATCCCATAAAGCCGATGTCTTTAATAAATTCTCTTATTTATATCAATTAAAACATTGGTGTTCGACGTTTTGACGCTTCTTTGGAGTTTTTGGAGACATCCGAAAGACGAAGGAAACGGAGAGAAGTCCACAGGAAAGAGGTGAACCGATCGCTTTGCCGCGCTACAAATGACGGAACACTTTTCCTGTTTACGACCCATACACCATCATATTTCACAGAACTGTATATTGTTCACTTGCATGACACTTTGTTACGCAAAACAACACCAATTTTACGAACCAAAACTCACTATAAACAATAAAAATTCGAAGAAATCTGAGGACTCCAAACGTAGCTGACAAATTCCCGCCAAAAAATCCCCGCGTTCGACAATAAGAAATTTCAAATTGTTTTTTTTTTAAATATTTATTCTTTCGGAAAGGCAATGGGAACTAGCCCTTACAGCCTGGTCTGTAGTGATATTTTTCTTTGTACTTAAACCTAACCTACCTAACTCTTGAAATGCGAGGGTGATACAAACATTCCAATTTTCAGGGGAGTTTCACGCGAGAATCAATCGGAGTCAAACAGGAGCGCCTTTATTTCTCACTTTTACTATATTGTTCTCCATTAATGGCACATTATCAAACAAATTCCACCACATTAACTCAATAATTGCCACGAAAAATAATTTAGAAAATTAAGAAACAAAGCCCCTTCTTTTTCTTCACGATTCCCATGCTTAACCCTCCTGATGAAGATGGGATGATAGATGAACGATAACGATGAAATTGTGGTCGATTTTGTAAGCTCGTGCGTTGCCGCCAAAATCACCAGTGCTATTTAACTTGCACCAAAACTTTTGTTCTTTCTTCGTATGTATTTGAGATTCCTGTTATGTTGGTCGATTTACGCAACTTTTTGGCACACAATCCGCACTAAATTATGTCACAAATATCACTAAAACCAATTTTTCACGAATATCAAATACAACTTCGACCGAACAGATTAATGGCGGCAAGCCAACCGCCAATTTCAAATTGAATCCAAATGGTCATTTTGTTTTAAATGTCTTTAACGGCTCTGGATACTAGTCCTTTTGAGCCAATCGTTATTTTTTTTCTTTATATTATTTATTTTGATGATGTTATGATAGATGACGATGAATCTGTGGTCGATTTCGTAAGCTCGGCCGTTGCCGCTAAAATGACCATGTATGAGTTAACTTGAACCAAAACGTATGTTCTGTTATCGTCTTTATTTGAGATTCCTGTTACGTCGGTCGCTTTACGCAACTGTTTGGTACACAATCCGCACGAAATTATGTCAGAAATATTACTAAAACTAATTTTTTACGAATTTCAAATACGACGAACACACCAAGAGCAATTTCGCCAAGCAAACCTCTGGACATTTTTAATTGGCTGGTGTTGCTGGTTTTCCATTGAAAACAAAATAAAAGGATGGAAGGAAGAAATAAATGATTTAAGACTTTAAACGGAAAATAATTTTTATACGCGCTATCCTGAATTTCAGGTACACACGGCGACACATCAAGCTATACAAAGCCAAAATAAGCTGGCCGCTCGTAGGTGGAATGACGCTTAGCGTGGCATGCCCAAGTTATGTCGGTTTTGTGTAGCTTGATGTGTCGCCGTGTGTACACCAACTACATTAATGTCCTTTATAGTGACAAGTTGTCAATATTGGATTTGATGTTTAAAGAGAATAATACTGCGAGTAGATTTCTATAAACTATATTGGAACAAAATACCTAACTAATAGTTTTTATCAACAGTATAGTTCAGCCAAGACAGATTAGTCGGGGAAATCTAGCGAGCTTTGTATGGAGCAGATTGCATTAATTGCACTTTGGGTGATAATTTGGAATAATGATAGATAAATACCTGAAAAACATAAATTCACAATAATCTCCGATTTATAATTGTGTAATATTGAGTAATTAAACCTAAAAGAAAAAAAGAAAAATTTAGGTATGAACAAAAAAAGGACAACTGGTGATTTTATACAGGACGGTTTATTTCCATACGTTTTAATGATGACACTAATAATCCCCGATTAAAATCATTTTTTCGAGAAGATATTCAACATTTCGTATAAAACACATTGTAACTTCAAAACAAGAATTTTTTAGACAGTGATATTCTGTCACAGTATGTAAATAGTTACAACTATTAACTTTAAGAATTATCACCAATGTGACTGCGATACTTTTTTTTTTATAAAGTTTTATTTAATTTTAACCCTCGCACATAAAAGACACTTTGATTATTCTTACGGAACCTAATAGCGCAAATTTGTGTTTTCTCTAATCAAAAAGAATCCCTTATAAATCTGTACAGGATTCCGAGTAATTTAATAAACACCAAAAATCACAGATGAGGGGCGCGCGGGGAGGGCGTTGCTCGTATAGCTGGCGCAACTGGCGGCAGTTTATCGTTGATCATACCATGTGCATAGTATATACCTACACGTTGCATCTTGTTAAAAGTAAGCAAATCTTTATCCTAACAAATTGAAATATTTTCTGAATGTGATGCCCTCAATTTATCAAAAATGTAAGGTAGTGAACCTGTAGGTACCTACTCCGTTTTTACCGGACCGGTTTTTTTAAGGGGATGGTCAGACCAGGTCAGATTGTTTTTGCGTTAATTAAAAATATCTAGTATACCGCGTCGTTTTTGCAGTAAATTATTATTTATTTTTGATGTACATAATTATTATTATGCCTATAAAAACAGCACATATGACATTTCTGGCGATTCTGTTTTTTTTTTTGCCATCTCCTTTGAAACAGAAAACAATCGCTCATTTCCTTGATTGTAACTATACTTCATTCCAAATAAGGACGACGAGATTTTCCGATTCCTATTTATCTTTTTGGCCAATTCTAATTACCAAATGTAATTAATTTATTGGATACACATACTATCCGACATATCTTGGACGTTACAAAGCTGTACCCTCACAGTAAAACGTAAACAAACAAACTGCATGAAAGAAAGAAAGTAAGTATCCAGTCATATATACCCACTTAAGCCTTTATTGTAAAGAGATTATGGTACATTTCTTTCTCTTTTGATCACATTCCTTATGTGTGTGTGCACTGAGAGATCACCTCGAGAATTTGTAAATAAAGTACCGCAGGTTTTAGTATTAGTTGTAAAACAATTGTAGAACTGCGTCCTGGAATTTGTAAAGCGATAACTAAAAAGATACAGCCTAAAATGTGTGATCTCTCAATCCTCACAGTGGTCCTTCTAGATCTGGGAAAGTATTAAGTTTAAAACAAGTTTTTGTTTACAGACATTTAGTAGTACTTTATTTACAATGAATCTACCATATAACATGATACACAGCATCGTATAAAAAAATACAAATTCTTTTCACTGATCTCTCAATCCACACGCATGAAATTTGTATTGATAGCGATTTATCGTTAATTTATTAAATAAATCGATATTATGTCAGTTTAACTTTTAGTAGAAGCTGCAAGGAATTTTGTAAAAGAAATAATACATAACAAATATGTCCTCATTCTATGTAATTGGCATTTAATAGTGATCTCTCAATCCACACGTTTCAAAATAACAAATAATCTGTAAAACCATGAAAATAACTCCTACAATAATGCCAAGCCTCCAATATTTAATAGTAAAATGCTACTAAATCTTACCAACTTCAGATCCTGGATTAACGGCGTGAAAAATGAGAAAAATAACTTAGTTAAATTCTGTTCAAATAAACCGAGGATGGTGACCACAAATTAAAACTTCTTGGGACATTATATTTTTGACACCTCACAAGTTACGGTAGTAACATTTATAATATCATTGTCACAAGCTCGGAAATATTATGTTTATCATTCGAAATCAAAAGTGAATTTTATCCGCTAGCGTTGAAAGTTTTTAAAATTCGAATCTTTCTATTCAATATTTTTCTATACCGCCAGTCCACTGAAAATGCATTAATAACTATACTCCATTTAAAATAGCAACGAAATTTTAAGGCCATTTTGAATTACAGAAACGAAGATGTGAAACACTTACCGGTGTGTTCCGATTCATAAAAACAGTGCTGTGATCGATTACAGCGCTAAAACCCGTTTCATTTGCGTTAGCGCGCCGACAGCGCTGATAGCGTTCTACCAATTCGGAACGCTAGATATCGCGCTCACACCGTTCACACCACAACATTCAAATATTCACATTATTTTCTTCATCACTAATCGTTATTAAACTTCTATTCGTCTTTTTTAGAACATAATCAAACCCAGTACTACTAAAGAAACCTAAATCGAGACCTAAACAAACCAAAAATATAGGACAGCAAAACTGTCAAGCGTCACTTTTGAAAATTCGCTCAAAAATTTACTAGAACAAAACTATCAAACGTCACTTTTGACAACTCGCTCACAGTGCTAACGCCACGAACCGTGAGCACTGTTATTGCAAGATGGCGCGGCGTCGGTAGTGACGTCATGAATGACGTCACGTTTTCGATTGTGGACGCGCTCACGTCAAATCGGAACGACATTTATCGCGCTCACAGCGCTGTCGGCGTAATTCGGGACGCAGCGTAATTTGAAAGTGTCGAAGCGGCAACGTCGCTTTCGGTTGTGGCGCGTTCCTGTACACGCAGTTGTAAAAAACTGACAAAAACTTTTTATCGGACTTGTGGTAAAATGAGAAAAACATATCAATTTTGTTCAACTTATATCGAATGAATTGAACAAAAGTATTTAAAGCACATCATTCTCTATGAAGAATAGGTAATTGCAAATACCTAAAATGAACAAAGAAGGTTACGTGAAATGAAACCTAATCTTTGCTTACGTATTCTGTGGCTTTGTTTTTTTTACAACTTTTTTATTTTACTTTTGGGCGTAATACCAAAAAAAGATGTTTACGAAAGAGAATGTATTAGTTTTGAAAAAACCGGAACCGTTGCTTCCTCGAGGGCAGAGATTCAGAGACAATTTTTTTGGTCTTAGCTCGAGCTAAGCGTGGCGAAAATGTATGGATTTTGACATACGGGAGTCCGAACTATGACTTACAAATCGTCTCTGAATCTCGGCCTTAGTCACACGTCTGTGCTCGTGGTCAAACGTGGCACGTCTAATATGATTTCTCGGCGACGCGCGACGCGCCTTCGCTGAACCTGTTCTCGTGCTTTTCGGAGGGAGAAAGTCGCGCTTACCGCGACATGTATGGAAAAAAGCTGAGTTGCGCGCTAATACAAATTATTAGACGTGCTGATTTGACCATGAGGAAAACTAGTTCCCAATAAGCAAACTGCTTAACAAAATAAAAAATATCCTTCTTGCACAAAGTCATCGCCATTACTCGGTCAACATGAACAACTCGGAAATCATGGTCAACTCGGACAACGTGGTCAACTCGCACAACATGGTCTATTCTGAGAACTCGGCACCATGAACAATTTGGCCAATACGAACAACTCGGACAACATGGTCAATTCTGAGATCTCGGTCAACATGGACTACTCGGTCAACTTGGACAACTGAGTTGACATGTTCATGTTGTCCAAGTTCTAAGATTTGTCATCTTTGTCCGAGTTGTTCATGTTGTCCGAGTTGACCGAGTTGTTCATGTTGTACCGACTACAGTTTAAAAGTACCATTCATAATTACTCCCTACCCCTCCTAACAAAACTCCGTAAAATGACTGGGCAATTAAGTAAGCAGAAAAACGTGAACATATACTTCGTCCACGGTAGCGCCTGACTTTGTCACATGCATTTTAAAAATACTATAATTATAGTACGGAATGCAACACTGGCTAGCATGGATCTTCTCTAAATCGAATTCTTTCTCGGTATATAAAATAAACTCTGAGGGGCTTCTACATTGTGGAACCTGTTCGTTCATTTTGTTAACTTTAAAATCATTTTCATATTTTCTTTGTTTACTCAGTTTGTTAAGTTTGTCAGTAATTGTTAAAGCTAAAAATAAATACTTAAACTGTTCTATCACACTCCGTGGTTTGCATTTGGAAGTGGAAGACTTGATCTTCCCGCCAGAACATCTTTTATCGAATTGTGTCTGTATAGGTTTCTGCCTTCGCTCAGTATGCACGGAATATTTTTTTTTTTTACTTTTCCGCCCTAGGGAGGAAATGCATCATCATATATAAACAATTACCTCCTTTAAAAGTAACTATGAGAAATTAAAAATCATGATATCCCAATAAGTTTTAATTTGTGGTCACCTTGCTCGGTTTATTTGAACAGAATTTAACTAAGTTATTTTTCTCATTTTTCACGCCGTTAATCCAGGATCTGAAGTTGGTAAGATTTAGTAGCATTTTACTATTAAATATTGGAGGCTTGGCATTATTGTAGGAGTTATTTTCATGGTTTTACAGATTATTTGTTATTTTGAAACGTGTGGATTGAGAGATCACAATTAAATGCCAATTACATAGAATGAGGACATATTTGTTATGTATTATTTCTTTTACAAAATTCCTTGCAGCTTCTACTAAAAGTTAAACTGACATAATATCGATTTATTTAATAAATTAACGATAAATCGCTATCAATACAAATTTCATGCGTGTGGATTGAGAGATCAGTGAAAAGAATTTGTATTTTTTTATACGATGCTGTGTATCATGTTATATGGTAGATTCATTGTAAATAAAGTACTACTAAATGTCTGTAAACAAAAACTTGTTTTAAACTTAATACTTTCCCAGATCTAGAAGGACCACTGTGAGGATTGAGAGATCACACATTTTAGGCTGTATCTTTTTAGTTATCGCTTTACAAATTCCAGGACGCAATTCTACAATTATTTTACAACTAATACTAAAACCTGCGGTACTTTATTTACAAATTCTCGAGGTGATCTCTCAGTGCACACACACATCATTCCTTCAGTACCGTATCAAAAATTAATAGTTTCGTCCTTTTTGTATCAGATAGCTCCGTCCCTCTCGCACACCGACTCCGCGTTGCAGCACTGCCTCTAGCTCGTGCGCACTTCGATGAATGATTGTATTGTTTACGTTACTTGTGTTTTATAAATTATTTGAAGAATCCTGATCACTTAAATAAGAGATTATGATGGTTAATAATAAAGAATATAAATGTTTTTGTAAATCCGAGAAAATACTTAGAGTGAGTTAAATGCGCAAGAGATAAATATCAAAAAAACACATTTTAGCTAGGTTCTTGAAGAGTCACCTAGGTGAAAACTTTACAAAGGTTCGATGCCTACATTTGGAGGGTAAAAATAGAAAAATCCCTGAAAGTGCTATTTTTTAAGTCTCGTTTTTCCCAACAAGTAAGAAAAATCATCATATTTTTAACACTTTTCACCATCAACAAGGGATTACTTAATTACCGTAATTATAAGATGTCAGTAGATATAAATCTTAGTTTTCACCTAAAGTGCATTTTTTGTTTGGCGTAAAACCGTAAAAACACAACTTTAGGTATTTCTCAGGATCCGACACCCCTATGACCAAAAAAAATCTATAAATGCGTATTAAAATATTAGTATTATTATTTAAAAAACAATTTACTAAAGTGTATTTAATGCAATCTCAAACGCTAAAATTCCCCGACTAGATTGCTTTTTTCCTTTTTAATTGCATCAACAAAACATAGACCGACAAAGGAAATTTACTCTCTATTAATCAATCTGTTGCTTATTATTGGTAACACCATTCCCTCAATCAACTTATACCGTTGACCTACATTAAAATACTACGTTAAAGATTCCGAATCAAATTCTTCTAAAACCAACTGTTTCTGTTTATAATCTTTGGAGTACACTATAGATGAATGAATTGTTTTTTTTAATATAGCGTAGACTTGGGATTCCTTGGATTAGATTCTAGAAACCAGATAATCAAAATGATCATGCTTTTATTCACAATCAAAATGTTTCTGCCTATTTCATTCTGGACAGTTTTCTCGTTGTCATAAATCTGGTGTGTTTATTTTATTCGTTACGTACTAGGTAGTTATTTTATAAGCTACTTGGTACTTGGATGTTACAATTACAATGTAAGAAATAGTTCATTTCAGTGTATTGGTGTTAGTTTCGTAATTCTCGGTAGGCTTGTGTCACATCATCGCATGCGTGCAATAAATCTCGAATGTCTAAAAAAATGTGGGTAAAATTGATATAGTTTTCAATACTAATCAAACTACAATATTGACAGATTTATTAATAGTTCACGTTGGGAACAAGAAATAAATGTTTAGTTTTCATGAAATTTTTCCGGATTTGTCGCTTTGTCTAGCCAGACAAAACGACAAATCAGGAAAATCGTAATGCATGCTTATTTTGTTCATGCGATAAAAGAACATATCTCTATCTTTCTCACTTTCTCGGGGGCGGCATGCTAGGCTATTGTAATGATAGAAAATATTTCTTGCATCTTTGTCTTTCGCTGATGGATTAGGTATCTGCCAATCGTGTGAAAGAGAACGCTGTATAAAACCATAGCTATCTCATCTTAAAGGAAGATTACCTAAGCCAATGTTCTATCATAATTATGTAAATTGAAAATTATAACAGAATATTTAAAATCTTTTTACTTAATTAGCCGGTTCTCTTTTGCCATCTGACGGATTTTTGGTCTGGAGTCGTGGCGGCCATTTTGTCCACGACTAAATCAAAATGGCGGACAGCGCATGTGATGTGACTCAAGTCGTTACATTGACAATATGCAGCGGTGATTCGAATGTTCAGTAGTTATTTCGGAGTCTATGAGTGTTGTCCTTATTGTCCTGACTGTCCGTTCATAATATTTCTCGATGTGATGGGTGACAGGAATATTGTAAAAATAATGCAGCTGTTAATGTCTTTACTGATACGGGTTAAATATCAAATTGTCTGATGAGTGGTGTCAGTGATGGCCAATTGATACGTTTACCGCAGATGATTAAATTATACGGGCATGTAGTGCATTTATACCACAAACTCCTAATCTAAACACTCAGAATCTCCTAAAACTAACAGATTGCTTAACCAAAAAAAGCATAGCATAAGGGTGCCTGTCCACTGAATCAGAGCGAGGCTGCTGAGCGGAGAAACGAAGAAACATCAACGGCGGAGCGGAGATTTTATGCAATCCCATTGGCCAATATTCCCTCGCTTCTCCGCTCCGCATCAATAGACGGCAGCCTAAGGCGGGCGCCAGATTTGACCGAAAAGCTTTCCACTGAAGCAGAGCGAGGCTGCTGAGCGGAAAAACGAAGAAATATCAACGGCGGAGCGGAAATTTTATGCAATCCAATTTGCCAATATTCCCTCGCTTCTCCGTTCCGCATCAATAGAAGGCGGGCGCCAGATTGACCGAAAAACTGTGTTCAAATAATGGTCCACTTGTATAGGTTACATACATACATTACATACTTGCATAGGTGTTCTATCTTTGTATAGGTTACACTTTGAACACACCTCTGCTATGTCTGGCGCACGGGTAAGAATTAGTAGAGAAGAAGAGAAGTGTCAAGAATTTTGTGAAAATTACATAATTTGAAACCGTATTATAATTATCTATTACCTTCAAACGTATTTCTTCTTTTCTCTAATCTATAAGTTTCAATTTCGTGTTGGTTGGCTGTTAATATCAATTGTCATTTTCTCATAACAAAGGCTATTGGGCTTCGTTTGGGATCTGATTTGAGCCATATTTATTGAAACCTCTGACACCCATCACACCACTTCTTGTCCCTTCTTAGGTTAGCATTGGAACTGTATTGTATTGTATATTCTATTGAGGTTGTAGCATTTTATTATAACAAAAAGATTGTTCAGTGGGGAACTCTAAATGCTGAGAATTTTTTAAATTAAAATCTTAAGAAGTGTAAATATTAAAGCATTTTAAAATATGTGGTCTTTTAAAAAATATGAAAGAAGAAGAAGAAAATGATGTTTTATCTTCTATTAGTGATTTTTATAAATGGTATCGATGGATTCGATAGATGGCACTGATTGATAATATTAATAATGTCAAAGTGAGCTTACTTATAAGTAATACCTTGCTGTAATAACAAAAGATTATGACAAAACCCCCCAACATGGACCGGCCGTTGTAGCGGTTCTTGGGGGAAGCCTATGCCCAGCAGTGGACGTCCATCGGCTGAGATGATGATGAGATGACGAAGAAAAAAGTATAAGATACTAACAAAAAGCTGATTTAAAAGTTCATTCAACGCCACCTATTGCCGAAATTGGGCATCGAACTGCATAAATCCGTTATTCGGTATTTATTTTAATGACAATACTGCCACTTGACTACTTCTAAGTTGTTTTATTGGTAGGTTTCCCCACTGAACATGGTTTAGGTCTAGAATGCTAGAACTAGTTTCCAAAATGTGAATTGTGCCTAATAATGCGTAATTTATAAGTAAAGACGTACTATCGAGGTAATCGGACTAACGTTTGGCAGATTTCATGTTGAGAACGATTTAAATTACATGATTATGTAAAACAAATATATTTATAAACGATTTAGCGTATGGATTGGAATGTGGATCGACAATTTAACAGAGGATATTCACTTAGGCTCTTGTTAATAAATCAAACTCAAAAGCTAAACAGTTAGCTTAAGATCCTGAGAGCTTATGGATTATGGTGTGACAGCAAGCGCTATATCGCGCCTTAGGTAGGTGCGCGGCAAGACGGGGGGCGGAGCAGAGCATTTTATGGAATCCTTCACCTTTTCCCTATAATTCGTGTAACTTTACATTAGATCACTCACTTGAATTTTCATAATTTCACTCATTCGTTTCGTACCCATGCGTCGTGCATTGTGCATTTATTTCCATGGTCCTTGTGTTTAGCATTCCATTAAACGGGTTCGGTATTAAAACACTTCAATCAATCTGAGCTTCTGCTGCGGTAAATAAAAGTCGAAAAGTCGTTTTTATTCGACGTCGACAACAGTGAAGCGGGCACCGAAAAGACAGTTTAGCAGTGACATAGGCTGCTGCGCCCCCCGCTTCGCCGCGCAACTTCCTAACTATATTTTAATACGGACCGTAGTTTCAAACGAATATTGTCCTGCATAATCTACTAAACATACATGCATAAACTTGTTGTAAATACCTTTAAGTTTTCAGTTGTACCAGAAAGTGCAAGTTGGATTATTCCAATGATCCCCCAGAAGTGATCCCTAGCGGGGAAAATTGGTGAAAATTCATTATTTTCCCCCAAGTGCAATTTTCTCGTTGAGAACAATTTCGGAGATTCTTGCAAAGTTTGTGCCTAAACTGAAAAATAAATACAGACATACTTAACGTATGTAGAAACATTCTCTGTTAAATTGTCAATATTTAATGTATTGATTTATAGTGATAACTTATTTTTCCATTGTAATTTAATTATGCTTTTAATCTTAGTTAGGAATAAGTTTATTATAATTGGCCTTATGATATATTTAAATTGTATTTTAAAATGTAAGCCCAATTGAAAGTAGCCGCTTTAGTGTTTAGACACTAGAGTGAGCGGGATAGAGGATACTGAAAATAACGAGAGTTGTTTGTTGCTTGAGTTGTCACTTTAGTTAATAATAGTTGTTGATTTCGCGAATTCAAACGTAACATTGACCATTTTGAAATTGTGACGGGTTCTTACCGCATTTAAGTAGAGCGAAAGATTTTTTTATTGTAATTTTTTTGTAAGCTATACGTGTGTTTTTCGAAAATTACAATGTTTAATACATATTTGACTCGAAAGTTAAATTCAGTATGGTGCTTGAATGATACTGTATTTTATTGAAAAATAACTGCTACGCACTTGTCCTTTTCGGAAAAGATCATTGATTTGATCATGGTATGTTTTCCTCTGACGGCCTCTCCCAACACTTCCGCTCACCTTTGCTTGGTATTTTCATTCGTAAGTCTTCTTTCATTTATTCTCTCTACGTGACCGAACCATCTAAGCATACCCCTCTCAATCCTTGTTACTATAAAACAACCAGATTATTAACTAAAGGTGACAAACAGCGAATCACGGGATGTGTAAGTAATTTGATAGATTCACCTTATTGCATTCTTATTATAATTAAATTATAAATTTTTGCAATTTTGGCAATTATATTGTTAAGGTTTTTAAAAATATTTATTTATATTTATAATAATTAGCTTTAGAATTAATTTTCAATTAAAAATTGTATCATGTATTTTAGAGATTTGTCGGATATTTATGAAAGGCGTTGGTTTTTGTTTACTTGCTACTGTCAGCCAATAGTTTGTTGTAAAGTAATGTTATTTAAGTCTACAATTAACATACCGACCAGTCCACGTTCCCATATGGTCATGGAAGGATATAACGAATCTATTGAAATGAATTATGTACTAAAATACCACAAACTGAATTATTTAAAGGGTGAATTGAGGTGATTAATTTAAAGGGTATAAACTTAACTGCGTTTCATATTTAAGGGGTTAATTGAACAGCTTTCACAATGAGATCTAAAATGAAACACACAAAAAAAATTATCAGTATTCCACATACATTTGGATTAGCCATTGATGCTTTCTATGGAACACATTCTTTTCGCGATTTCGATGTTAGTTTCATAGTGAAAGTTGTTCAGTTTGCACCACACATTATATAAGCATTTAAGTTTACACCTTACATTGTGTACAATCTTACCTTAGTTGGATAAAATTATTCGACTAAAATGCTAAAAAACTATCTTGAAATGACACTGCATCGTCTGATCTGAATAGTTGCTGTATAGTTAAACTAAATTAAAATTAAAACATCATTTATTATCTCATTGGCAATACAGTTTTTCTTACAATCTAAGTACATAGATATATAGATACTAAGGACAGAGATAAAAGGTCGAGGCTCAGTCTGTGCTAGCACGGGGTTGGACCCGCGCAGCGCTGATTTTCAGCCCCTCCCTTCTTCCTAAGGTCTTGAGTGGGAGATGAGGAAATGAGGGCAGATGAATTATACAGATGCTCTAAACATCTAAATCTAATATATGATTGATTTTAAAATTTTCAGTGGGTAGAGAATATAATTTAATTTTTTATTTATCTGAAATATTGCAGCAAACTATTGGCTAGTAAGCAAAGTCAACGTCTAAGAAGTGATATTATTTACGAAAAGTAGTTTCGCTTAAAGGGAAAAAAAAATGAAAGTATTTAAAAAAAAGTATTAAAAGTTATAAAGTTTGTGAAGCCTAGTGTTACCTCATTATTTAATTAAGTTCATCGTGTTATGAGAGTAAATTAACGAATAGGTTTTATGTATTGCGAACTGCTTGTTATCAAGTTTTGGAGTTACTGGAAAGTTAATGGAACAAAGAAAAACTCGCTATTACAAATAGCTTGAATCATAATCCAATAGCAAAGATATCGACAATGTACTTCGTTTTCGTTTTCGTAATAGCGGAAGGTTAACATTAAGAGCCTGTTTTGCAAAATGCCCCAGAATGTCCCAGAATGCCCCATTACCCAACTAGGTACCAAAATGTAATGTTTAGAAACATAGAATGTTATAAAAATTTACTAGACATTTTAGACTGTTAATCGTAGAAGTCATAGAAATATTATTTTCATTTCTAAACACTAAACAAACATGAAAAGAAAAACACCAAAATGTGTTTTTTTGTATAAAAGTGATATATACACTTTATTGTGCAATATTTTTTTCATTTTTGAATGTGATCAGTGATATAATAAAATTGTTCATGTGTTTTAATGAAAAGAAGTAGTCGTTTGAGTAAGTGCTATTGAAAATCTTTTTATGTTTCAGTTCTAAGCTATATTTTAGTACTATTTATCTTGTATGGAGCTAGAGGTGAGATGGTATGATGAGTAGTCTCTTGGTTAATAAGTCGGGAAAAAGAATCAAACAATATCCCATAATTTTTGCGGACAATTTTCCAGTAACTCTGAACGTAGCTTTTTATTTAAATAACACATTACAGTAATCAATGTGAATAATAGAGACCTGTAATTAATTTCGTGAATCCTGTAATAGTTTGTGACTGTATAAAGTGTACGTAAAAAAAACTACGATATAGGTCGAAAGAAAAATTAAAAACGCAAAAATATTCTTCCAAATTCTGGCCAAAACGATAGTGGTGTAAAAATAAATATTATTCATGATTTCTCTATGGATTTTATTGAATATTTCCGTACACATGGTCATCCATCATCAGCAAGACGTTGTTTGACTTAGAATATAATAATTGCAATCGTGTTTTATCTCTTTCTTGCACAGGGGGATTTTTGTGAGTAAACTTGGTTCCCATTTCTTTCTATAATATAGTGTCATGGGTTTAAATTATTACCGTGAGTTAGGTTTCTAAAATACGGTTTGGGTTAGGTTGGGAAAGGGGTAATTTTGTCTACTTTCTATATCTTGGAAAAGTTTTAAGTGATTATTAAAAATAAAATCAAAGAAGTCTTTCTAGTAACAAAAGAATTACTTGAATTATTTCACTGTTTTATAGACGAATTTACCCCATCGTAGATGTGTGACCTACTTGCCCCAATAAACGTTACTCCAAAAATAAAACCAAAAGGTCCATACAACAAACGATACACGTGCACACACACATACGAGTACGTACGGACAGAAAATAAATATGTAGTGCTATCGTTCGACCCACTTGATCAGAGATCGCCGTAAGTACGCGTGTATGTTTACGTGCGGCTGTATCGCTAGTTGAATCGAGCCGGCCTTCTGGAGCTATTTATTTTGTACTTCCTTACTTGTACTTGTCAAGATATTTTCGAAAAAACTACTAAATAATACTATATTCAATGTATACTTACCCGCATCTTCCTCCACAGACGACTACGCCTGGAGCTGTGGTAATTGCATGATGTCAGAACCCTGGGAAAAATTCCCATCTCAACCACTAGGCAGTTACCCCACCACCCCCAGAAACGGTTGTCGACCAGGTGCCTGTGCCAACACCAGGGTCGGGTACCCTAACTACATGCCTAAAGGCACCCCCAGGTCCGGCAGAGGTCGAAACTTGCCCTGGGCTCCAGGCTTCGGCGAAGAACGCTTCAAAGGTCAACGGTGTAGAAATGGACCGTCGCCATATTGGTAAACGCATTTCTAATTTCAAAATGGACTCCAATTTGACGTTTCGACGTCCTTTCGATCCTGATTGGTTCTTTATCGGGATTTTTGGATAATATTTACGTACTGTGGTTCGTATTCGGTTTGATCTCAATGTTCGTTGTAAATAATATCATGATGGCAGTGAGATCTGTTTTAGAGATTGAGAGGTGCAGTTGGCTCAGCATTTTAATTAACTCTTAATAGGGAGGGGATTATTGACTTATTAGTGAGTCGAATCACTTTGAGTCAGAAGAATTTGTGATTGGAATCGAAGTGCAGTTTTGGTGGAATAGAAAACTAAAATGTTCAGAAAAGGGTTTTAACCGCTTGCATCCCAACTTTAAATAACAATGGATTAACAAAAAAATATAATCAAAATGTTATATAATGTCTGTTATTATTAATGTATCTAAAACATTTTTAAGTATATACGTCTAGGTGACCCGGTTGTGATGGTATCACACCGGAATGTACAAACCAAAGTCCTGAGTTCGAATCCTGGGTCGGCCATGGATGTCATGTCTTGTAGCCATGGGCGTATGTACAACGGTATGGGCATATGAATAGATACTAATAGTACACTATAGAAGATGGAATACGAGATTGGTAGGTGTATCTTGACATTAGTAGGCGATTCTTGACATTTAAAGCGGGACTTTAGTTTCTGTATTGTACTATGATCTATTCATATAGTTTGGAACACTTTTAAACCGTTATAATTACATGAATCCCTTTTTTTATTGTACTTTCCTAAAACAATATTGTTGTGATTATGTATGTTTCCGTGCTTCGGAAGGCACTTTAAGCAGTTGGTCTCGGATATTTCCGTCAGATGGCGTTGTAACTATTCGTTAAGCCAGGTCCGAGGCCTATTAAGGCGGCTTGAAAATTCTCTGATAGCAAGTTGACCACTAACTTGCCTCCACCAAAACGCACTGGGCCCGCGTGGTGGAGTATGGTCTACTCCCTCTCATCCTTATTCGTGAGAGGAGGCCTTTGTCCTGCAGTGGGATTCTACAGGCTATAACTTACGATTGTGGTATTACCATAAATTCAAACCCCTTTTCTGAATATTTTAATGATGTTGATGAAATAATTTATTTTGTAAATGGGCGATACAGGTTGTGAGTGTACGCACGATTTTGTTTGTGTGAATTCGAGTCGAATTTGTTTAGTTTTTCAATTTTTAATACTTATAAGAATAGAGTTAGTCTTATGTAACTTTTCTTATATAACGTGTTAATGAATAAGCGCAAAACCTCATACACTCCAACTGATTTATAACAAAATAATTCGATTGAAACAATAATTTCATTTTAAAGTTATTAGCATTTTAAGTTTTCAGGCAAAAATGATTTGTTATCATTTCAGCAATGAATGAAAGCGCTAGCGTGCTCGTGGATACATTTAAATAATCTTGTTTTGGTAGTAAGTAAGGTGAGAGTGCCCGTGCGGTGGGTTGACATCGAGTTCAGTAAATTTTAAATTTTATAAACAAATTATTTAATATTTTGAATAACCTATGTTGAAAACATGATAATTCGATTCTGCTCTCGATTCTAAACAAACTACTTTCCAGTGTTGCGTTTATTCATTAACACGTAATTTTTTTTCTTACGTAGTACTAAATGAATTTAGTTTTTGTGGTTGAATTCAGTTTGATTTGTCAGTATTTGATGGTTACAGATTATTTTTAAATGTAACTGAAATTATTTTAATTTAGGTATGATTTTGGTTCTAAACTTGTAATATATTTATTCTTCGTCTTATGTATAATGTAAGAATTTTCTTTTGTAAATGTCTGCTTTTTATTTAATTTTTTTGTTGTTACATGAATTTCAAACATTTTTTACAATAAATAATGCGAAAACTATTTGGTGGTGTTTGTTTGGATAGAACTTTGACTTTGATATGTGGACTGGTTACGCGTGTAATTCTACTAACAAACATTTCTGTCACTTTTTGCGGGGGGCGAGGTAACATGAAATCTGTAACTTTGGATTTTATTTCCCATAACTTTAGATTCTAATTTTGAATGTTAAAAATCATGAAAAGTAGTCTCGTGTGAACCCCCAACGTTCTAAGTTCGAAGTTATTGTGTTGCAATTATAGGCTGTCTCGTTTAGTGATAAGGTGTAAAATTGAATGTAAATGCACAAGATCAATTGTGCTTATACCGTGGCAGAGGGGAAATGCTACCGCAAGGCTAGTCCTTATAATAATTAGTCAAAGGGATAGAAAGAAAATATAGTGGAGTCAAAAAATTTATTGAATCTTTTTGTAAAAAAGTTGTCATGCTTTGCTTATCACATTGTTCGTATCAGTCTATAAGTACGTAAAGAATTAGATGGATGGCAATACTTTTAATAGTAGTCCCAAAGTCCAAAATTTCTAAAAGTCTGAGAATTTTAGGACACGTGTTGTTTAACGCCATAAGTAACCAGCAATGTACCCGGAATTGCAATTACAATTGACATATTTTCTCATTCAGTCTGTTAACCATCGAACGAGAAGGAATTATCCAGGGTGTAAAATTAAATTCGTTACATACTTAAGGAGGCGCTTCTGAATATAAAACTGAACAACTTTCACTATGGAGACCAACATTAAAATCAATAAACGATAAAAACGTCATGCGCGCTCTTTTTGGCATACGTAAAATAACAAAGATGGAGGCATATATAGATTTTAATCGTTTTCTCAGTTTTATATTTAGAAGCACCCTCTTAAGTATGTAACGCATTTAAGTTTCCACCCTGTATACTCTTTAAACATTAGAAATCTCACAAAAATACCTAAGTACATCGAAATAGAGAGCTAAATATTTATTTCACTATTAATAAAAACGGTTTTGTTATGCAACTTAAGTTTAAAATACATGGTGAAACTGAAATAGTGTAATAGCATTTAAAAAGGTGACTTATGCAAAAAGGAACTTTGTTTTGACGTTATGAAACAGAATTTCAATTTCACCATGTGATGCTTGAGATTGATTTCATATTATAAGGTTAAGTACATACAGTCATCTTCCTATAACAGATGGAAATCAACTTTAAAATTGATATTCACTTGCAGCGTAAAAAGATGCAAATAAAAATCGATGTCTTTATCATTCGTAGGTATGATATTTTCGACATATTCATTGAGTATGCCGAGCTGCACGATTCGTCTCATGGCTTGACAATGACTATCATACCAAATTTTAATTATTTTATAGCATTTATTAATGTAGTTCAGATTTTTTCCACCACATGGCGTAAGAAATTTTTAATTTTTCTTAACATTAAATTCGGTATGTCACGTTTTTTTTTTCGGATAGTAGATATCATTTTAAGAAAATTAATTGGCGATTAATCGAGTTCATAAACGAAATTAATTTTTTAAAAGATATTGATTTGAGATCTCTAAATGCAAAGGTCTCGAGAAAATCTTTCAAACTCCATGTCGAAGAAAACCTTTGAATTGATATAAAAAAAAAAATGTGCATCTCTTTCTATAACTCTACAGAAACAGCAAAACTTGAATGTACAATTTTGACAATTTGACAACATTGGTTTTTCTTAATGGCCTGTTATTTTAAGTTTACCATAGTTTACAGGTCGACGAGTGACATCATATGTTTAAATAAAAAACCAAAATTACTCCATTTTCTTTTAATCTCTAATATCGAAAATATTAAGCTATCACAAAAAAAAAAACTTGACATACCGAATTCAGGTACCGAGCCTTAACTTAACTTATCCTATGATCTGTTTGAGCCACGACAAGAACTTAGCTAAATCAGTGAACACAACGTAGTGCGTTGGGTCGCAGCGGTACTCGTTCTGTCTGGCCACGGAGAGGGACACGAGGCCGCGGAGGTACCACGTGTTTTGTAACTCGAACACCATACCGCCGCCACTGTCGCCGTTACACACTGATGTGCCTGTGGATTAGAGAAGGAGTAAGAGCCGAACCACACGGCGCGGTGCGGCAACGGTTCGGTGCCGCTGCGGTGTCCTGCGTACAGGGTGTAAGTGACAGCCTAGCAAATACTGAAACGGTGAACTCAGACCCATACACTGAACAACTTTCACTTTGGAGCCTACCTCGGGAAACGCGAAATAATCAGCTGTCCCATACCTGGCACAAATGTATGCGATAGCTGATTTTTTTCTTGTTTCCTGATATAGGGTCCATAGTGAAAGTTGTTCAGTGATGGTCTGAGTTCACCGTTTCAGTATTTGCTAGGCTGTCACTTACACCCTGTATAAAAATCAATGGAATGCAACACGGTGCGGCGCCGTGCCGCACTATCGCCGGACTTGCAACGTGCAAGACGAGGCGGGGAGGGGTGTAAGCGGTGCGACGTCGTTGCGGTGCTGCAACGGCGCCGGTTGCGGCGACGCACCGCCCGTGTGAACGCATGTGCGGCGAAATCTTTGCGGTCCGCTGCCGCACCGCGACGTGTTTTGCGGCTCTGAGTGGAGGTGTACAGGGTGTTACATAACACCCTAGTAATACTTAAGGAGTGTATCAGCCCATCAAACTGAACAACTATGGAGCCTAATTCGAAATGACGAAAAATAAATCAGCTGTCCCATACAAAACTGCAGTACCGACTCAACTAAAATGTATGGGACAGATGTTTTTTCTGCGCGATTTTGAGTATTACTAGGGTGTTATGTTACACCCTGTCGACTTCCAAGCCAGGCAACTATGAAAAATCCCTTCTTTATCGACCCCATGTCTAACAGTGGGCTATTGATGGTTTAATAGATATCTAGATGTTCAATAATCATCATGATTGATTACCTCAACTGGACATTATGCTAATAGCACTACAAATTTAGTTTTAATCAATTTTGTGAACATTATTTCTCAAAAACATTTGTTTATTACCTTTTTCCGATCATTATCTTAATTTAGGTAGGACTGATTGATATTGCTGATAAATATAACCTAGTCATTCATTTTAGGTCAGATTTTTAACGTTGAAATTGTATTGCTTGTACGGATGCAGGTTAAATAAGTAACGGTTAGGAAGCTTTAAGGTGGTAAAACTAAGTTAGGGGTATTAAGTAAATAAGTAAGCAGTTTTAGTTAGAAGTTGCTGTCCTTTCACCTAGTAAGTACTAAGAGACCGAACACCAGAGAAATGCAGGGCACTGAGGCGGCGCGGTGTGTGGGGAAATAATCCACCAATGCGAGCGCTTCAATTTCTTTATGACGTGATCGAGCGAGCACGCGATTGGTGGATTATCTTCGCGCGCCGTCTCGCTGCCTCGCACATTTTCGGTGCACATGCCTTAAGTTGCGTGTCCAATGGAACGGAGCGAGGCTGCGGCGCGGTGAAACAAGCGAATGTTGGCCAATGGGATTGCATAAAATCTCCGCTCCGAGATTTTATGCAATAGGGTATTTGACAGGTTTTTAAAAACTGTTCTATGTTAATCACTGATTTCTAAGGACTCTATACCTATAGAAAATGTTTATTTTACGTTCCATTACATAGAGTTCAAGAAAACAAAAAATATTATTTAAATATCACGCGAAAACACTTTTCCTGATAATATACGTGGCAACAAGCAGGTGACTTCACGATGACGTAAACTTTGTACGACACTCACGTTACACGCAACTGTTTACAAACAGTTGACGTCATCAAACATTCGGCCAATCACAGTCGTTTACGATCACGTGACTAAAGTAGACAAACAAAATATTTTCGTTGTAATTTTTTTCTTAAAATATCCAGTATTTTTCTTAACTGACTAAATAGTTGGTTTCCAAAATTCTTATTCAATACGGATGCCATCAATATATCCTATATTTTACATGCTGTCAAATACCCTATTCTATTGGTTGATATTTCTTCGTTTCTCCGCTCCACAGAGCGTCGCTCCGCTTCAGTGGGCAGGCAGCCCTATGGAGTAATATAGGAGTGCGCGTTAGATGTCATTTAGTTTTAGGTTAGAACATAAACATTCTATTATAATTTTGGGACATACTTTGCCTAGTTCCAGTCCGTTTATCGAGAAGGCCTGTAAGCAATAAAGCACTATATTTACATTCTGTAGATCTACTATTAACAAGATCTTTATAAATTGTTTGATTTGTTAGGTAATTAAGTTGTCAAGTATGGTCGTTAGGTCACTATAGGGCTGTGTTGATCACCGATCGATATTACAGTGTTTATTATGCCGGGGCCATACCAACGGGAAATACATATGCTCACGACTATATTCCCCGAGGGGGTAGTCAGAGATATTCTGAAACCTCAGAACATCCACGTTTCACCAGTAGTACCGAAATTCTGTCCAGTGTGATGGGGGGTGAGCCCGTCGCCATTTATAATGGACAGTGGGTACAATACATGCCTCGAAATTGAAGCATGCAGGTTTCCTCACGATGTTTTCCTTCACCGAAAAGCCAGTGGTGTTACAAATCGTACATAAATTCCGAAAAACTCATTGGTACGAGTCGGCCTGGAAGGGGATCGAACCATCGCCTCCTGCACGGCAGGCAAGGTTACTCGCCACTGGACCACCACGGCTTTTCACGTCAACCATCACGATAATAGGGGAGTTGACTACATAAAATATATTTTAGTTTTAACTGCTCAGTAAATAAACCGTTTGAAAATAACGCTAAACTGATATTTTCAGTAATGCTGTTGCTTGAATACTATTTTTAATAACTGGATAAACTATAAAAAGTATCAAACGACTACGAAAAACAATGACATCACTATAAAATTTTTAGTACAATATTTCATACAAAGCACGCGTTTTGAGGTTTGATAAAGAGTTGTTAATTTGACTAGTTGGAAACTCGCGGATTTTCCCGTTAGTTATCGCGATGATAAATAAAGGTAAATCATCGCGATAATTAACGGCATTTCCCGTTATTTTGGCCCCGGCATAGCAGTTCTAGGCTTTAATTCTTATTGTAGTTTCCCGATTATGGCCTCTGTGAACCATAATCGCCAAGAACAGTCATAAAAACGATTTAAAAATACTACGCCCAGTCTCGGTGTTGATCTTGTGAAATAGTATATTAAATTAAAAGGATTTACGAAGCGAGGGGTATGCGATATACTTAAATAAGTGTCATAAGAGGCAGACAAAACGCTAACATTATTGTAGGTTACTTAATAGGTAAGCAGGTATTTGAATTTCTTTACAAAATCTTTCCTTTCGGACGCGCACCTGAGTTTCGTAACTGGTTTCGAAAGAATTATTTTTATTCTTTGGTAGTTAACTGGTTACTTAGGTACGATTGAAGACATATTATTCTTCGGGTTTCGGTAGAAGAATATTTATTCTTCTGACTAGTTTAGGCAGAGATTGTTGTATTCTTCTTTATTAGTAGGTAAGGTAGGTAACTATTTTCGGTGAATTGCGCGTCTGATCCTTGATGCACGATAAAAGATGTCATAATATGTTGATTTGCCTGCCTCCGTGGTCTATTAGTTAAAAGCATTTAGCTGTTGACTCGGAGGTCGTGGGTTCGATACCCAAGGGGGACACCTAGTGATATGTCACTTTGTGCGTTTTTCCACAGTTGGTTAGGACATTGCAGGCTGAATCACCTGATTGTCTGAAAAGATAAATGATTCCGTGCTTCGGGTTGGTCCCGGCTACTATCTCTGGTGGCAGTAGTCGTTACATAAAAACCACGTCAGAGGCCGCAAGGCGGTCTGAAAAAATTCTGACTCCAGGGCTTGCTGCCCACACGATAAGAAGAAGAGTTTGCGGTGTGGTCCTTACCGTCCCTGTATCCAGCACAGAAGGTGTACTCGGAAGTGAATCTGGCGAAGAATTCACTGTAGGACCTGATGCAGGTCTCCTGATCCACAACCGGCATCTCGACCAGGGTCAACTCCTCCGTCGCCACGCCTGTCTCGTCGAAGCCCCATCCTACTACCTGGGAAAAAAATATTTTGTTTCAAAACTGTTTAACCTCTCGTCTGTGGAGATTCCAGACACAAAAGATTTGTTATTGTCTTAGTCACGGAACCGTGACATCCACAGACGAAGGGTTAAAACAAAAACAGCGCACGTCTGCGGCCGCATCATGATGGCGCGATAAAGCGCTATCGCTCCCTTGCTCCTTTTCTTTTTGCGCGAATGAACGAGTTAGCAGGCGCGATAAAACGTTTATCGAGGTACCATGCCGCGGGCGCTGGTGGAGAACTGTTCGAGCATTTCCTAGTGCTCAATGAAATGTCGACCTTATCCAATGCAAATAGAATAAGAAATAGAGTGCGCCACCAAACGCTGCCGTCCGCTAGGTTAAATTATAATTTGACTCTTATTTACAACTCTATTTGAATTGGATAAAGACGATATTTCATTGGGCATTAGAAAATGCTCGAGCATTTCTCCGCCAGATGTGCGCTGACCCTAACTCATCTTTTCAAAAATGTTTAGATGTTGATCAATTCAAGATTGAAAATTCCTAGTAAATTGGACAAGCCAAAAAGCATCAGACAGCAATTTTCATCGAATATGATTACCTAGGTATTTTTTGGTTTTATTGAACGGATAGTATCGTTGTACGTACCGTTTCCTGCAATTATCATAATATTACACGGTTATCGTAAATATTCGCTTAAATAGAAACCATTAATGTCCTATATGAGACCGAGTGGACTTATCTAATGAGAAAGATTATGAGGTTCACACACTTGATTCAGAAGGTATCATAAGGAGAAACACCTTTCCTCAAAGTTCTACAGGTTACAATCAATTAACTTTACTTCAGTTTTATTTCAGTCCTACACGTATTGCTAAGTTTCACCTGAGACCTAATTAACATGAGCATCCGTCACTCTTCTTTATTATTCAGTAGCGTAGCATAGAAGCCGTGGTGGTCCAGTGGCGAGTAACCTTGCCTGCCGTGCAGGAGGCGATGGTTCGATCCCCGTCCAGGCCGACTCGTACCAATGAGTTTATCGGAATTTATGTACGATTTGTAACACCACTGGCTTTTCGGTGAAGGAAAACATCGTGAGGAAACCTGCATGCTTCAATTTCGAGGCGTGTATTGTACCCACTGTCCATTACAAGTGGCGACGGGCTCACCCTCCGTCATACTGGACAGAGTTTCGGTACTACTGGTGAAACGTGGATGTTCTGAGGTTTCAGAATATCTCTGACTATATACTACTCTAGGGGAATATAGTCGTGAGCATATGGTATGCTTATGCTTATGCTTATGCTTATGCTTATGCTTATGCTTATGCTTATGCTTATGCGTAGCATAGAAACTTAGAGCGAGCGAAGCGAGTTGACTTTTTTCCTCAATACGAATCGGTTAGAGCCAGAGCTTTTTACGTACAAAATATTTGTGCAAAGTAACCAGTAAGTTTAATATAAGTAAAAGCTATGGATCGAGAGAAGCAAGCTCGAGATATTTAGCACCACGTCTTATCTGTGGTCAGAACTGTTAGGATTATGTGTAGTGTACGCAAGGTAATTAAAACAGAAACTTAGAGCGAGCGAAGCGAGCTCGACTTTTCTCGGCTCTACGAATTGGTTATAAACTCAATCAATCTATATTTTTCCCGAATTTGCCGCCTCTAGTAAAGTGCTGCCCTGGGCATTTGTCCCCCCTGCCCCCCTTCGCTACGCTACTGTTATTATTATTACCAAATAGATGTTCTAGGTATTTAAAACACCTAATAATATTGTCTACTAACATATCCCATTCAACAGGGATAATGATAAAACGGACTAAGCTATTTCGGGGAAGCCTAAAATCCCATTGAGTGAAAGCGTTAGTTAATTAACAGTGTAATCAGCGGTTTCACAAATGAGATGTTAATCAAATAGCGTGCGCACAATGCACAATAAAGTATTAGAACTGATCATAGAGAAATTACACGCTACCCTAGGGAATTGACGCCTGGGACATGCCTGCCTGGGACCACTATTGTTAGATGTATCTACTGAGATAGGGTTTAATATTATCCTCGTAGCTATCGAACTTAAATATTAGGACGACCGATTCTCCAGAGAGCCCGGAGTGATTTCGCCTACACCTCCTGTTTTCGCCGGCCGGCCAGCCCCCCCAGACAAAGTGACATTCGCTAATGTCAAATTCATACGTTCTGTCATTTTCTACTAGCGTCAACGCCAATAGAATGTCACTTTGACTAGGGGGGCAGGAGTGGAGTTGCAAGAGCGGAACCTATATATGCTCCAGGTTGGAAATTTAAAATTTCATAACGTCGGGAACCGCTGACTGGTGCACTTAGCCCCGGGAACCGCAGACTCACCCCTCTAAAACCTTAGCCGCTAGTAGATATTGCCTCCTTGTCGCTCATTGGGAGCCGAAGTTTTGGGGGGCCCATCAAATGAGTTGGCGATGTCATTGTTGGCCATTTTGGACAAAGACATTTGTTAGGTACGATACGCGTCCCGAGTCTCTCCGCAATAATCCAGATTTCCCGCCCCACCCAGTTCACCCCAATAACCCAAGTAAAATGCCCTGCTCCCAATAGTCTGCACCATGTGTGGTCTGTCTATGAGTGTATTTGTATAATGCATTCAGAGATAGCATCACGATTGTTGCCTCCAATTGCATTTAGATAAAAAATTTGCCAAGTTTCAGCTTCCTGTGTCTTACGGTCGAAAAATGCTTGTGACAGACGGACGGACAGAAACCGAGGTGCTTCCATAAGTGTTCAGTTTTGCAAATGTTTGTACGGAACACTAAAAAGGGTCTCGAAGGGGCCTCTACGTGTTGGACCAAAATCTGTGCTGACGCTACCCACACAGCACAGAATATCTACTAGATATCTATTAGATATTTTGTAGACACTTAGATATTTTCGGTACTACTGGTGAAACGTGGATGTTCTGAGGTTTCAGAATATCTCTGACTACCCCCTCGGGGAATATAGTCGTGAGCATATGCTTAGATATTTTGTATACATTTGTGCTGTTGGGGAATCCTTCCAAAGGTTCATTTGCCAATCAAAGTTACATTGCGTTGCATTTCCAACTACTAATTTTCGTAACGCGAGATATATTTTGGTTAACCGCAGTCCAAGTTAGTGTGGCTACCTAATAATTTAGGTAACCTAAGGGAGCTGTCTATGTTGTATATAACTCTGTCATTAACTGATCGCTCTCATGATCCCAACTGTTCAGAGTCCCTTAATTAAGTAGGTACATCTAATTAATTGATTGATTGAGAGCTTCTATTTACCCTTTGTCTGTTAGGAGTTCTGATTTTAGATCGTGATTTCATTACGGGAAGCGGTCGAAGAACGTACTTAACTAAATAAATAAATACAAGTATATGTTTTGTATTAAGAGGATATAATTCGGAGCGCGCTCCATACAAACGTACTATGGTGATATTTTCAATACTAACCAATTAAACTCAATGAAATTTTTCAGAATCAATCTATAAACAAATTTCTATGCTTGTATAGAGTCCGATTTTCGTTAAAATGTATAGTTTTAAAGTTACAGTGCCTTAAAGATTTTCATACAAATTTTAAATTAATCTTAGCATTGAAACTGTATATTTTAACGAAAATCTGACTCCATACAAGCATAGATATTTGTTTCAATATTGTTTCAGAAATATTTCATTGACTTTAATTGGCTAGTATTCAAAATATCACCATAGTACGTTTGTATGCAGCGCGCTCCGAATTATATTCCCTTAAGGACGTTCCGGCAAAGGCTATGTCGAGGTTTCTATCCGTGGTTTTAGTTTTATCTAAACTATTATAAAACTGTAACAGAAGTGTGTCTGTGCATTAAAGACTTACATGAAAAAGATTACGATATGGTTTTTAGGTATCCCTGATGAATTCCCAAATCAATGAATTTTTATCCCTTTGTTTTTTTTGTGTGTTTGTTTATTTGAAACAGCCTCACGCAAGAACTACTGAACCGGACTTAAAATCTAGCCTATATAAATCGGTTCAGTAGTATTTGCATGATGCTGTTACAAACAAAAAGTCTGACAAAAATTTTAAAAAACGTTGATCTGGAGTCAGGTATACGAGTACCTAACAACCATATCGTAACTTTTTTTTTGTTAATATCTTCAATGTACAGACACACTTCGGTTACAGTTTTATAATAGTTAAGATCTATGTACTCACCGATCCTTTCTTGCCAATGACATTGGTGAGATCCACCTGGTTTTCCGGCCACAGGCATGCAGGTCGCACAAAGTCGCTGTAGGTTACCGATTCCCGGAGCTTCAGGACGCTCAGGTCTTTGCCGAAGGAAGACGCGTTGTACTGTGGGTGCACTGTTATTTCTCCTACCTGTTGAGTTAAGATGTGTTTAGGTACGAATAGTGGATTGGTTTAATGTTATTGCTGAGTGCCTTTGACTATTTATATGCTGAGTGCTGACTATACAGGGTCCTTCTTAATATGCTGACACTTTTTTAAGGGGATGATCAGACCATCAAACTGAGCAACTTTTTCTATGGGACCAAGATCGAAATCGCGAAACAAAAATCAGCTGTCCCATACAAATGTATGGCTTGCCAAATGCCAAATGGCTTGAGTCGGTTTGTAGTTTTGTATGGAGGAGCTGATTTTTGATTGAAAGTTGTTCAGTTTGATTTTTATATATGAAAAATATTATATGATTAATGAAAGAAGCGTTACAATAAATTGACAAGATAGTGCAATAAAAACCAGTTTAGGTTTATTTATACACTATCGACTCGTCTAGGACGTCTTAATTAACAGTTAGGATAACTAATTAGGTTAGGTACTTACAATATTTAAACCTTTACTACAAAAACACTTACTACATAATAGAGATTTGCATGAACAGAAAGTAAAAACAAAGACAGTGATGGTCTGATCATTGCCTTAAAAAAGGGTCAGCAGACCTATACTGGAAGATTTTTTTAAATGATTTCCAAAAGACATCATCGGCCTTTCATACATGTTTGGTTCAAATGTGAAAGTTTGACTTATACGTTATAGTATTAGAGATAAGAGGAATTTTGGTAATCATAAGCTGCAAGGCTGATTCAGTATTCAAATGGTGTATAGCATTTCTGTGATGGGGATGAACCAGGTCTGCCTGCATAACTCCAGTCGGTTCAGGAGTTGCAGCCGTTAAAGGTCTGTATCAAACGAACGATCAGCTGCAAGGCTGATCATAGGATATTATTATAATATGCACTGTAGCTCTGTGAACAGTACAAAAACTGTCATGTTCTGTCAGTTGGTACAGGAGATACAGCGATTCAAAGTTCCGACTTTTGAACGGCTGTATCTCCTAAACCGACTAATAGACCATGCCAGTTTTTGTGCTGTACGCATAGCTACAGTGCATATTATAATAATATCCTATGATCAGCCTTGCAGCTGATCGTTCGTTTGATACAGAGTTATGCAGGCAGACCTGGTCCATCCCCATCACAGAGATGCTCTACACCCTATGAATACTGAATCAGCCTTGCAGCTGATGGTTACCAAAATTCCTCTTATCTCTTGTACTATTATACGTTACGCGCGACGTTATGCGTTATTCAACATCCGCGCGGCATGTTAGTTTTGTGTAGCTTGATGTGTCGCCGTGTGTACTCACAAGTCGAATCTGTACGCCTTCAACGGAAGTCCTCAGGTTGTGCTTCCCCAGGTAGACAGTCAGCGTGTTCTTGTTGACGACCCGGCTGGAGCCCTTGCGTGTGACGCAGTGGGCGGCCGTGATGACGTGCTGGTGGGACACCAGGGTGCCACCGCAGATGTATTTGTTGTCCACTGTCTGGAATGTTCAGTAAAGGTAGAGGAAAAAGGATGGTTGGAGATTCATCATCATCATTATCGTCTCAGCCGATGGTCGTCCACTGCTGGACATAGGCCTCCCCCAAGGATCGCCATAACGACTGGTCCTGCGCTGCCCTCATCCAACGGGTTCCCGCCGCCTTCACCAGGTCGTCGGTCCACCGTGTGGGGGCCTACCCACGCTGCGCTTTCCGGTACGCGGCCGCCACTCGAGAACTTTTCGGCCCCATCGGCCATCGGTTCTGCGAGCAATGTACCCCGCCTGCTGCCACTTGGTTGGAGATTGTTCTAGGGTTATGACGAGATAATGATGAGGATATTAGTGCGCAAGTTTTGTAATAAGTAGGTAGGTGTCCAATTTGTTGATGGAATTAAGGCGTTCCCTGAACAGCGCTGCTGTGTCATATTAATCCGGTTCAAAGGACTAGAATTTTCTATGAAACAGCATTCAACCAAATTTGCATTTAATGACATACCTACTTAGATACATAGTATTCCGCAGTTCATAGTTTAGGTTACCTACTGTTATCTAATTGATTTTGTTGTAGACAACAATTTTATAGGTAAATCAATTATGCTCGTACCTGGGTCTGGTACAGTGCTATCTGCCACGGCCATTGTCCTTCCAGGGTTGGTTTGCCATTCACCACCAATGGGTTGGGATTGTTGCGCACTACTTTACCACATTGTTCCTGGAAAAATAAGACAAGCGTCTTTAGTTCGTATATTTTTAAATTGATTGAAGAATAATTTTGGGTCGATTATAACTGGCGACGGCGACGGGCTTACCGACTCCCCGTCACACTAGGTACTACCGCAGCATAACTGTACAGGGTCCTTCTTAATATGCTGAAACTTTTTTAAGGGGATGATCAGACCATCACACAGGACAACTTTCTCTATGGGACCAACATCGAAATCGCGAAAAAAAATCTGCTGTCCCATAAATTTGGCTAGATTAGGTTTGCAGTTCTGGATGGAACAGCTGAAATTTTTTTCGCGATTTCTTTGTTGGTTCCATAGCGAAAGTTGTTCAGTTCAGGTCTGATCATCCCCTTAAAAAAGTGTCAGCAAATTAGGAAGGACCCGATATAGTCCTTACAGTACGGCAACGGATGTAGGTACTTACGCAGAGGAACGGAGGGGGCCTTGCGGGGAAGTGGGCGGCGGGGTCGCATCCCGATCTCTGTATGAAGAGATTGGGATTGAACGACAAGGACAGGCGCGGGACAGGGTAAGTACTTACAACGGCGCGGCATCGCCCGCCATCAAGAGCGTTGCCATACTGTAATCTTTATACTAATACCGTACTAAGTGAAACATGGATGTCTTGGGGAATATAGTCGTAAGCATATGCATGTATGCATATATGAAAAATTCAAATTTTACATCATGTTTTCGTTAAAAGTTCCTATAACTACGTATCCTGTTTCCTGTATACCTATAGCCTCGTAACGCCCAGATGCCTTTTAAAAGGTCTTCAGCTCCATTGTGATACTTGCCCAAGATGAAATCAAATTTCATGCAGTAGACGCCCAACCACCTTTTAAAAGGCACTATACTATATGATATGTGCAATCAAGACACATTTTCGAAAATCTAACCTTCTGGCCCAGAAGTTCCATAGGTCCTATCCTTTGTGAACCTATATAAAGACCTACGGGCAGTAAGCTAATGTTTTGTCGAAAAAGCCTGGGCGTTACGAGATTATAGGACTTAAAGTATAGTTTAAAGCAGCTGGTTTAATGCAAAGATAATAGCAATGTGTACCTACCTACACGTACCTAACTACATTCCTTAGTTTTTTCGCGTCGTCGTCGCAGAAAAATTCTTGTATTTTCTTAGTTTATTCTTATGAGTTTTAATGATAGAATCATTAAAAGATTTTTATCTCAGTTTTGATTACACGATGTCAAACCTGTACTTGGTTATTTTTATTGTAAATAAGTAGGTATGGTTTAATTACGACTGAATCAATTACGACAAAGTTCAGAATGTCATTTATTATCATCTATCAACATTCTCCTATTATTCTTTCTTTGGCATAAGCATAAGCATATGCTCACGACTATATATATTTTTTTAAATATCTTGGACATTGTCACACAAATTATCTAGTCACATTTAAAGTACCAGAACCTAGCCTGGACTTGTGTTATGATGACTAGACAACGATATAGAATACACATATAGATACAAACATCCATGACTCGGGTACAAATATTCACATTCATCATACAAATATTTGTCCCTTACGGGATTCGAACCCGCGACCCTCGGCACAGCAGGCAGGTTCACTGCAGACTGTGCTATCGGGCCGTCTAGATATATTCCCCGAGGGTATAGTCAGAGATATTCTGAAACCTCAGAACATCCACGTTTCACTAGTACCGAAACTCTGTCCAGTGTGACGGGGAATGAGCCCATCGCCACAGTGGGTACAATACATGCCTCGAAACTAAAGCATGCAGGTTTCCTAGCGATGTTTTCCTTCACTGAAAAGCCAGTGGTGTTACAAATAGTACATAAAATCCGAAAAACTCATTGGTACGAGTCGGTTTGGACGGGTATCGAACCATCGATCTTTTCTATTTGGAATTGGTGCAATACAGGATATTTTTAATAAGTCCTGAAACTTTAGTCATGCATTCTACTAGTCAAAATGAACAATTTTCACTATGGAGCCAACTTTGAAATCGTGAAATAATTCAGCTGGTCCATATAAAACTGCAGCAAGTAGGTGTACGTACGTAACTTAACTATCTGCTTTTGTATCAAATGTATGGAACAACTGATTTTATTTAATGTCAAACTGAACAACTTTTACATTGCATGGCATGGTTAAAATTTCTGCACTGACTAAAAATGTATCCTGTATTATATCATCCTCCAGCTAGCATACACATACATAAACTCACGCCTTTTTCCCAGAGGGGTAGGCAGAAACTATAGATCTCCACTTTGGGCGGTTCTCCAGCTAGGCCTGTATAATATCATCCATATAACATTAGATTATGGCTGGTCGCCTGCAATTCCTTTGCTTTTTACCCGACTGCGCCAGAAGGAGGGTTATTTCACTCCAGTATACGGGTGACAAACGATTTAATGTGGTAAGTATGCGGTAACGTTAAGAGAAGTTTATTCCGAATGCGTAAATGCGCGCTGCATACAAACAAAGTCTGGTGATATTTTCAATATTAACCAATTAAACTCAATGAAATTTTGCAGAAACAATCTAGAAACAAATCTCTATGCTTGTACCGTGTCAGATTTTCGTTAAAATATACAGTTTCAATGTTAGGATTAATTTAAGATTTGTATGGAAATCTTTGAGGCACTATAACTTTAAAACTGTACATTTTAAGGAAAATCTGACACGATACAAGCATAGAGATTTGTTTCTAGATTGTTTCTGCAAAATTTCATTGAGTTTAATCGGTTAGTATTTAAAATATCACCAGACTTCGTTTGTATGGAGGGCGCCAACAGTAACATACCCTTAAGATAACTTTGCCAGTCGTCTTTTAGTTACGATACCCACGACAAGAAATAGTCTACGAAGTTAAAAGTTTACTTATAGTCCAAAATATACAGCATTGCCTCTTATAATTAACAGGTTAAAAAGCGACCGCAAATGATTTAACTTAATATTTTGATAAAATTAATATCGTTTAGATATAACAATGGTCTTGGATATTAGTTTAATTGTTGTTTCAATCACAATATCTATCTAAATACCTATTTAATATGATATTATAGGTACATTCCCTCGTCTACTTTGGCGCCAAAGTTAAACCTACCCAATACAAAATTGTTAAAGTACCTAAGTTTAACGAGTTATAGCGCTATTGATGTTTGAAACTTAGGTATAACCTTTGACTAATTATTATAAGGACTAGCCTTGCGGTAGCATTTCCCCTCTGCCACGGTATAAGCACAATTGATCTTGTGCATTTACATTCAATTTTACACCTTATCACTAAACGAGACAGCCTATAATTGTGAAATAATAACTTCGAACTTAGAACGTTTGGGGTTCACACGAGACTACTTTTCATGATTTTTAACATTCAAAATTAGAATCTAAAGTTATGGGGAATAAAATGCAAAGTTGCGGATTTCATGTTACCTCGTCCCCCGCAAAAAGTGGCAGAAATGTTTGTTAGTAGAATTACACGCGTAACCAGTCCACATATAAATAGTCAAAGGGTATAACCTAAATAACGCTAAAGTGTAACGCGTTACGAACGTAGTAAGTTTTCCCGCGAGCGGTTGTCATTCGCGTGAAGCTTGCCACAAGGCTCCGCTCTATTCTCAACTGTGTTTTTGTTGAAAAAAAACAATCCTTGAGATAGAGATCTACTTGACACTGGCAGAAATGCAGAATGGCAGAAATGAACCAATGCCTGCCAATCGGATCTGATTAAGGTTATATTACTGTTGGCACGCTGCACACAAACGAAGTCTGGTTATATTTTCAATACTAACCAATTAAAGTCCGTGAAATTTTTCAGAAACAATCTAAAAAGTAATCTCTATGCTTGTATCTTGTCAGATTTTCGTTAAAATGTATAGTTTTAAAGTTACAGTGTCTCAAAGATTTCCATACAAATCTTAAGTTAATCCTAGCATTGAAACTGTATATTTTAACGAAAATCGGACAAGATACAAGCATAGAGATTTGTTTCTAGACTGTTTCTGCAAAATTTCATTGCCTTTAATTGGTTAATATTGAAAATATCACCATACTTCGTTTGTATGGAACGCGCATTTAAGTATTCGGAATAAACTTCTCTTAAAGGATAGTGCCTGTTTAGACCTTAACACTGCCCTCCACTAGCACCACTCACATATCATTGCACTCCTGAATCCTCAGAACATCTACGTTTCACTAGTAATACAGAAATTCTATCCAGCGTGACGGGGAGTGAGCCCTTCGCCACTTGTAATGGACAGTGGGTACAATACATGCCTCGAAATTTAAGCATGTAGGTTTCCTCACAATGTTACAAATCGTACATAAATTCCGAAAAACTCATGCGTACGAGTCGGCCTGGACGGGGATCGAACCATCGCCTCCTGCACGGCACTCAAGGTTACTCACCACTAGACCACCATAACAACATACTTTGTATAAGTAATGAAAAGAATATGTCGTAATATTTAACGTCCCTAATTACTAATTAGGTTGGTATTAACGAGGCCTAAAAAACCTAATACCTTTTTACGAATATAAAAAGGTATTAACCTTTTTACGAATATAAAAAGGTATTAGGTACCTAATTATAACAAAAAGTCATTTGACGTCATTAACATTAAGGTCAGATACTGATGATAAACGTAATGACTTTAGACTCGCGAGGAAACTAATGAGGAAACCCAGATCTGAAGTTTTATCACGTCATTCATTATCTAATCGTTGTTCTACGCATTCACCGCCTCACCTGTAAGCCTAAATCACCTAGATGCCACTTCGAAACATAGAAAGCTTTGTGCCCCGAACATTTTTAGTTGTTCAAAAAAATGCTTAGTGCCCTTGAAGACTTATTAATGAAATTTTGCCGAAACAATCTAGAAACAAGTCTCTATGCTTGTATGGTGTCAGATTTTCGTAATAATATACAGTTTTAATGCTAGGATTAATTTAAGATTCGTATGGAAATCTTTCTTTGCTCTCTAACTTTAAAACGATACATTTTAACGAAAATCTGGCAACATACAAGCATAGAGAATAGTTTATAGATTGTTTATGAAAAATTGGTTTAATGCTGGAATTATATAATTGGTTAGTATTGAAAATATAACCAGACTTCGTTTGTAAGGAGCGCGCTAACAACGGTAATATATTAAGAGGGATCTTAGATCCCATACTAATCCCATATGAAAAATAAAACAAGACTTTTTAGCATAATAAATACTATAGGAATTAATTAAATGCATGTTGCGTTATGAATTTATGATTAACTGTGATGTCTGTTGACATTTAAAATATTCAAATCAAATGAATATTTAATTGGTAGATATCCGGTTCAGATTCGACGAATAAATGACCGCGTATGTTGTTGTTATAATTAGTTGCTATGATGATATAGTAGATACCTAAAGTCTTGTGTCCTACGGCATTTGTTATTTACATTTGTCGGCTGATGATGATGAAGGATATATATGTTTTTTTTTCTTGCTCCGATCAGTCTGCTCCCATAGTAAAAGTTGTTCAGTTTGATGGGTAGACTCTTAGTTTAAAAGGATGCTAATGATATCAACTTCACCCTGTATAATAAATCTTAACTAATTATAAAACTGTAACAGAAGTGTGTCTGTACATTGAAGATAATTACATGAAAAAGATTACGATATGGTTTTTAGGTATCCCTGACTCCAAATCAACCTTTTTTTGAATTTTTGTCCGTCTGTTTGTCTGTTTGTTTGTATGTTCGTAACAGCATCACGCAAAAACTAGTAAACCGATTTTAAAGAAACTTTTTTTGGTTGATAGCTTATGATCTGACTTAAAATCTTGTATATAATTTGTGCGGACGAGGTCGCGGGTAAACTCTATAAATAAATACAGCAACTTCGAAAATGTCAACATTTTAACGTTCGAACAAACAAACCAAGAGGAAACAATAACAATAAACTAGAATATAGAATAAATTGTTGTAGGTAATATACCTACTTACCCCTAAAGTTGTATTTCAACTTCATCCTTCGCATATAGGGCCTATAGACAAAATATCTTTCGATTAGCGTTAATGACAGTAGAAAACATAAAAATCTATAGAGTCCGCATAAATTTACGATTTTAGTTGGTCTCTTTTGTCTTATGACGTACCTTTAATAGTAAAAGGAGATGGAACTATAGATATTTGTTTATGCGGCTATCCACTTTTTTTTTGAGCTAGTGTGTGTGAAAAGTGACCGTAAACATAAGGCCATATGTCACTTGGTGCCTTTTGTCCATACTACTTGACACCACACACTCAAACCTAAACGACAAAAAAGGTGGACACTTTACAATTGGTATGGCTCACTCTAGTCTTAAAGAGAGATCCTTCCTCTTAGATAAAAATGTATGGACTTGACGTATGGTGACGGAAAACAAACGTCAAAAAGTTTCGATCGCTAATGTCAAATCCATACATTCATTTTCTACTTGCGTCAACTGAGCGTCAACGCCTGAATAAAATGTCACTTTGTCTAGGGGGGCTGAGCTCGAATCGTGATTGGGACCTCAAATCATACCGTTCAGTAGCGTGAAATTAGTTTCTTAGAATTCCTACGTTATTTATTACCAAACTGCCGAAATAACTACATAGAGTTGATTATTCAGAAAGTGTGTTGAGGCTGATAGGTGATAGCAATAGGGTATTTGACAGCATGTAAAATAAAGGATCTATTGATGGCATCCGTACTGAATATTAATTTTGGAAACAAACTATTTAGTCAGTTAAGAAAAATACTGGATATTTTAAGAGATAAAGAAAATATTTTTTGTGTCTACTTTAGTCACGTGATCGTAAACGACTGTGATTGGCCGAATGGTGGATGACGTCAACTGCTTGTAAACAGTTGCGTGTAGAGTGTGAGTATCGTACAAAGTTTACGTCATCGTGACGTCACCTGCTTGTAGTCACGTATATTGTCAGGAAAAGCGTTTTCGCGGGATATTTAAATAATCGTTTTTGTTTTGGTTTTTTCTTGCTCTATATGTAAAGGAACGTAAAATATACATTTTTTATGACAAAGAGTCCTTAGACATCAGTGATTAACGGAGAACAGTTTTTAAAAACCTGTCAAATACCCTATTCCATCTAATTCGCTTCTTAATCTACACTATTATAAAACTGTAACGGAAGTGTGTCTGTACATTGAAGCTTATTACAATTACGATATGGATTTTAGGTGTCCCTCCAAATCACGTTTTTATTTGTTGTCAGTTTGTTCACCTATTTGTTACGAAGACGACGCAAAAACTGGACCGATTTGGATAACACTTAAGGACCCTATATACGCCCCACTAGGGGTTCCAGAGGCTACCCTAAGAGAGGCGTGTTGGTAGACTTCTTGCATCGAAATTTCTTCTTCAGCTTATGCAGGTTTCCTTACGATGATGTCCTTTTGAGAGCAGTCGGTATTACACGATAGACACTTACTTGTCGATTATTGTTGCGATTGTTGTTGTCGTTGTTGTTGAAGAAGTTGTTGTTGTTGGACGACGATCCAGTGTTGCTCGGAACAACGAACGTCGGTCTTTCGCCCGTGAAGTAGTCATCTGGGTTCGGCTTACTGCAATTATTAATTAGGTGGTTAATTTTCGATGCAGTTCTTCTTTTTATCATGTGGGCAGCAAGCCCTGGTGTCAGAGTTTCTTCAGACCGCCTTACTGCCTCTGACGTGGTTCTTATGTAACGACTACTACCATCAGAGATAGTAGCCGGGACCAACGGCATAACGTGCCATGCGCAGCACGGAATCATCTTTCTTTTTCAGACAATCAGGTGATTCAGCCTGCAATGTCCTAACCAACTGGGGATAAACGCACATAGTGACATATCACTAGGTCCCCCCCGTGGGAACGGAACCCACGACATCCGTGTTAAGAGCCCAATGACCATTACCATTAGAACCACGGAGCAGATTGGTCTTACAAACTCACAGATCAGACCTCTTTAGGTACTAACTGCACTCTTCAAACTCCCAGTTTCTCTTTTAAATTAAATTACACATTACTAAATTGGTATAGAATATCTACTTACAGATTTGAACGGAAATTTATATGCTTGTGTATATTTTACCTAATTATTAAATACCTACAACATTAAGTACTACTAAACGACTTTTAATTGTTAGTTGAATAAGGGGATCCCCTCAGACCCTTAGACCCAAATCGTCATAAAGTTATATTTTGCGATTATAAACGAGTTTCTGTTCAAGGTTGTTTGTGTGGTGGGAGCAATGCCACTTGCTTTAAAGCAGGTACACGTATTTCTCTTATCCGCATATCATCACCATATCTGCTGATAGACGTCCACTGCTGGACATATTATGCGTCCCCAAAGGACCACCACAACGACTGGTCCTGGACTGGTACACCAGGTCGTCGGTCCACGTTGTGGGCCTACCCCTACCATTCCCGATAAATATTAAAAGTAAGTTATGCCTGTAGGATCCCACTGCAGGGCAAAGGCATCTCACGAATAATGGTGAGAATGGATGGCCGTAGTGGGAGGCGGCTTGAAAATTCTCTGACAGCAACTTGACCACAAACTTCCCTTCACTAATGATACAGAAGAAGGTATTCATGCTTATATAAAAGTATTCCGATTTGTCAATTCTGTTACGGAACACTTACAATCTTAGCCACGGTTTATACAGAAGAGACGTGTGGCGGTGGCGGATAATCTAAGTAACACAATAGCGTCGTTTTAGTCGTCGCCTGGAGGCGCGGGCGTAATTCTCCAAACGACGCTATGCTACGTACTATAAGGTTTATAATTGTGTTACTTTGACTATCCGCCACGGACAAACGTCTCTTCTGTATACCCCGCGCCTAAGATGTAGTGCACGTGCACTCAACCATAAAAATTATATTTGATCTTATTCTTCCAAGAAACGATACTGATTGTACCTATATCGTACACTCGCTTGGGAAATCCGAAGGTGACCGCAAAATCCACAACTTTGAGGCTCGTGTAATGAAAATACCTGTCATCAAAGTCCTCATCGTATCTTCTCCTCTCCGTCGTAGTCCTGACAGGGTTTGCAGGCGTGACTTGGTAGACATTCTGTCTCTCGGGCCTGGCAGTCGGCCTGCTATCAGTCTGGACACCGACGTTCTGCGCAGGGATCTGACCACCACCTCTGTTAACAAAGCGTGTGTCGGGTAGGATGTGCGTGTTATCAATTAGGTACTAGATCTACAAGAAGATTAGGTTTAGGTACCTGTGGAAATTAGTGAGGATTTGTTTCGTATAACTTCTATTCTGGATAGTGCCTAATTTTAAAGAATTAAAAATCTACAAGCTTGTGCCACTAACAAAATAAATGAGGACAATCGAAAAGTCTAAAAAAATAATTTTTATTTATTTGTTATTATTTATGTAAACGGAATCAAAAACATTTCTATTGCTTACTGTATAGATGACCCACAATTTTATAGCGATTATGCAAGAAATATTTATCAAGAGTTGGTAAATTGATAAGAAATTAATGTCTGTTCATATAGTAAAACGTACTGTACTTTACATGTTATAAATAATTATGTTGTAAAGATGTTTTATGACAATTTGCGGAGCATTTTTTCTGTTCATCTTATATGACAACAACATCGTAATAGGAATTGATTTGCGTATCCTAATTCCTAAAAGATGGTGTGCATTAAGAGGGTACCGAGCCTATTGTGCTGCTCTCAATGGTATTTTTTTATTTCTAAACAATTATACAACATTTCCAAAAAACAAGAATGTCACTTTATAGTCCTGATTGGCTTTCAATTTATCGAAACATTACGGATTATTATATTTTATCCTTGTAGTTATTAAGGTTAAAACCGCCAAAAATGGCCACCTTTGGCGATTTTAAAGATTAATAATTACAAGCATTATAAAAAAAATCCCCAATGACCTCATAAATTGAAAATCAGCAATGACTACAATGTGATATTCTTGATTATTGGAAATGTTGTTTAATTGTTTAGAAATAAAAAAATACGATTGAGGGCAGCACAATAGGCCTTTAGAAAAATATTAGATTTTTCTGGATTTCGTGATTCCGGTGGTAAATACAGACAGCGAGTCAACCAGAGTCAACAAAAACTGTTATTGTGATGACTATATGATTTTACTCTGTTTTTGCTACGGTTAAAATAATTTAGTGTCTAACTAAATGAAGCGATGTAGCGTGAAGTTAGCATAATCATACTTACATGCTATATGGGTTGGCATTGCTCTGATCAATAGGCGGATTAGGAGTCGGTACATACACAGGACCCTCCCCAGAAGGTCTTCCTTGAACCGGTTTTGTCTGCGGTCTATCTTCAGGCCTTAAAGTAGGTCTATCTTGTGTTCTATCAGGTCTTTCTTCTGGTCTACTCTGCGGCCTTGTTGATGGTCTATTAGCTGTGGAATCTGGTCTGGAGATAGGTCTCGCTGTTGTCTCTGCTCTGTTCGGTCTATTGTCGTTGTCAGGGCGGTCTACTGCAGGCAGAGGATTGTTTGCGTTACAGATCTCACGGCCGTTGAGTCTTATGGCTTGGAGTTTAGGAGTTTTGTTCAGAGGATTGTACTGGACGAAGAAACGGACCGCTGTTGCAGGTCCAGGGTGCACCTGCATCTTTGTGTTTTCGATTTTGAAGTCGATATTGTCGACTGTTGTTACATCTCCTATCCAGTTCTGGAATTGAAGAAAGTGGATTAGTACTAGGTATAAGGACATTCGGGCAAGGGCATTTGGGTATTCAGGACAGAATATTGGATTATAAGGTGGTGGGAACCCGTTGGTTGAGGTCAGCTCAGAAGCGGTCGTTGTGGTGATCCTTGGGGGAGGCCAATGTCCAGCAGTGGACGTCTATCGGTTGAAAGATGATGATTGCGTTTTATAACAAAGTGTTGGGTTAGAAAATTTGTCCATAGCAGACCTAGTAGAATAACGGAAGAAGTTATTAACTTTAAAATAAGTTAGTTAGGTTATGAAGATTATACAACGTGTTAATGAATTAACGCAAAACTAGAAAGTAGTTTGTTTAGAATCGAGAGGAAAATCAAGTTATCATGGTTTCAACATTGTTTTTTTTTTCAAAATATTAAATAATTTGATTGTAAAATTTAAAATTGACTGAACTCGATCTCAACCCACCGCTCGGGCTCTCACCCTACTTACTACCAAAACAAGATTCTTAAAATGTATCCATGAGCACGTTAGCGCTTTCATTCGTTGCTGAAATGATAACAAATCATTTTAATTAACTTTAAATTTTAACTATCAAAAAAATTAAATTATTGTTTCAATCTAATTACGTTGTCATAAATCAGTTGGGGTGTATAAGGTTTTGCGTTTATTCATTAACACGTTGTATAAATAGTTGTAACATGTTTCTTAACTTATTTACGGAGCAGGCTGGTGCAATTCAAAGCAAAGCAAAGCCTTCAATTCAAGCTCGACTCCCATTATCTTTAGGCAAAGTATATCCTTCATTAACCCTACAGGTAGTGTAGGTGAACTATTCTTCTGCCTGTACGTTCACAGTATAACCTTCTTCAATAGGCCTCAACTTTTGAGCAGAACTTACCCCGAGTATATCAGCTTTACTATCGAGCACAACATTCAGCCAAAGGGAATGCAGTGTGCTGTCTGTGGACAAGTTAACGACTCCATACCACCTCCCTGGCTCATTCCCTGATGGCTCGTAACTGAAGACGTTGGGACATGGTGACAATGGCGTACTCTGCTGGTGGCTTGGGGCAGCTAGCGCTATGATCAGGATTGAGCTTATTGCTCTGAGCTGTAAGGTTTAAAGTTCTTTAAATGTTCCGATCGTTAAAGGCGAAATTGCTTTACTTGAATGTAAACAAGTTACTCTATGTATAGGTATAATATAGCTCCATGGTTTTGATGGTGTTGTGGCAAGTTGGAGGAGACTGATAGGTATTTTAGAAATGACACTTTTGGAGATGTCTCAGCGTTCGGAGTATTTTTTATTCCTCCAGTATAAAGGGTCCAACTTAATATGCTGACGGTTTTATAAGAGTTTGATCAGATGATTTCGATGTTCGTCCCGTACAGAAAGTTTTTCAGTTGGATGGTCTGATCATCCCCTTTAAAAAGTGTCAGCATATTAAGAAGAATACCTACATAATACTCGCAAAGGGGTCATCACCTTCGCCTCGTGCGAGATCCGACTGTCAAACCGGCTGGTTTTGAAAAGGACCGGAAGACCTGGGAAAAACTGAACCGGTTCAGAACTAACCACGGAAGGACCAACTCCCACCTCTACAAGTGGGGCCTGAGGGAGTCACCGATGTGCGACTGCGGGGCACCTGACCAAACCCTCACCCATGTGGTAAATGAGTGCACTCTGCGCCGTTTCCCCGGTGGAATTGAAGAACTCCATAGGTTAATCCCGGCAGCGGAAGACTGGCTAAAGCATCATGATATCGAAATTTAAACCTCCTCGGATCGAAGCAGGAAGACAAAAAATGCCATACGATATGATGATGACCTTCGCGAGTGCCTAGCTGCTTTTGGTCCACTCGGATAAGGCTAGAGAGAACATCAGTGGATATGGGCTCGTGCACTTTGGGCGATTTTCAGTGATTTCTCCTTGTGGGATCTACTGGCTTACGGTGGTGTGATGGCGTTTCTCCCCTTGTCCTTCTAATTAGAAGAGTGGTGGAACTATTTTTCGGAAAATATCACCGGATGACTGACAGGGAAGAGAGTTTTTTTTCTCAACTGGACATCAACAAAACGAAGAAACCGTAACTTAAAAAAAAACGTAAAATTACCCCGTATTCTTACACGGAATTGCCCCTTATGACACTGCCAGGGACTAGTTAATTTTCACTAGGGAATAAAGGCTCTAAATATACTTGCTGTTATATTGAAACTTTTGCCTTGTATACGGCGGCGGCTGTCACTTTTAATTTTAGCTAGAATTCATATTGTATTTCATTTTAGTCGTGTCAGACAGAATATTAATATACTAAGATCCGACCCTAAAATTATGCACCTATTTGTTTGGTGAACAAAATATGATTTGAGTAAAAGTTTACACAGGGGATTATACAACGCCGCCGTGTTGCCTAGCAAAATCTTACCGCAAGTACCTTTACCTATCTGTTTGGGATCTAAATGACGTGCCATCGGAAGGAGACCGATCTAAAGAACTTAAAAACTAGGATCGCCACTTCACAGTCTGCCGCAACTCCAGGGTTGCCAGGTTCAAAGAAGTCATTTTTAACCCTAGAGTTGCGGCAGAATGAGAGGTGGCAACCCTAGTTTTTCCAGTTCTTCAGATTGGGCTCCTTCCGATGGCACCACATTTACTTCCCAAACAGATAGGTGCAATTGTTGGAAAAAAATATATCAAAAATCAAAACGGTACTTGCAGCTAGATTTTGCTAGGCAACCCGGTGGCGTTGTATGAGCCCCTGTATAAACTTTCACTTAAATCATTTCGTTCACCAAACAAATAAGGTGCATAATTTTAAGGTCGGATCTTAGAATATAAAGGATTGTGTTATTTATCTTATGAAACGGATCTGTGACAGCTTAGACGGGAGATATTGTCTCAGACATCTCCCTGTTTTCCCTATTTATTAGAAGTTGTCGTAGTTGTGTTTAAATCCGAGCTTGTAGAAACTGTTGTTTATCAACGAATTTCTCATAATTATGCTCGGCGCGGTAGAACGAGAATTGTTTGTTAGAATCACTATAATTACAAATTATTGATTTATTAAACAACTTATGTCCATACTTGATTTGTATGTTTCTGCGTATAATATATTATGTACATTGGGTCCAACAAGTGCTGGCAAAGATAGAATTTTCGTAGTGTCGTGCTTGTTGAGTATGTACCTACCTACCCCTACTGATACCGAATAGAATTGATTTCTTGTTATTTCATCATCATTTTGTATTAATATTGTTGGTTGGGCTATTGCAAGCAAGGGTCGTTATGTAACACTGCGGCCATCGCTGGTCTATTGTGTTCTCCCCAAGCTCACCCATATTTTACACATACATCCGAACAATTTTTTATTATTCTCGGGTATGCAGGTTTCCTCACGATGTTTTCCATCACTGTCGAGCTAGTGAAAATGACAAATACAACCGTACATAAATTCAGTAGACTTTAGTGGTACAAACCAGGAATCGAACCGCCGCCGCGCCTCATGAATGAGTCTATAGCTCTCTTCCGTATGGACTAACATCGCTCTTTTTGTATTTTGTATTACTTATTATAAATAAATTGACGTGAAATATTCTTATTTTGCATCTATAGCTAGGTAGGTAAGACAAACAATTTTGTTTTGATCATTTTCATTGGAAGCAATTCATGTGTATGTGAAAATCCAGAACAAAGTCTTTAACTATCAGTAGCCCGTGATATCGTCTGCGTGGAATTTTTAGCTTGCTATCTCCCTGACAAATTTCATCAATATCGGTTAAGCGGTTTAGTCATAAAAGGCAGATAACAAACGTATAATTCAACATTATTTATTGACAAAATGTTACATGGTTGTATAGGCGGGTATCATGCCAGATTTGTTGTGCGATCTATAGACAGATTAATCTAAAAATATCATATATCGTATGAGGAAAATACATAAACAAATAAAGGTAATTATCGGGCATGTAGACAAGTCTATCGCGCGTGAATCTAATTGAATCTGATTGTGATATATGATGCTAGAATGCTTCACTGTGCACGCCTCTTGCGGGCTCAAGAGTATATGTGTAAATACCCCACAAACAAAGCTTATACTACTACATGTAAGGCGCGCAGGTGTGTGCGTGGTCTTTCACCGACGAGTTCACCTATTCGCCGCCCGTGGACAAATCGGCTCGGCCAGTGGACAGACAACAATTTTGTGTTCTTGTTAGAAGCTTAGTCTCTGTGAGGTATTGACTCGTTTGCTCCAGATATAGCCGTAAAGGTGAGTTTAGAATGCAGCTGTCTCTTTCCTTCTCTACAAAACTCAAACTAAAAATGTTTTATTCAAAATTATATCACACGGATAGCTTTCTCACGTCATTTTTGACTCTACCACCGCGTCGGAAGGTGTTCCGTTGTAGAGAAGATGCGGCCAGAAACTCTACAACACACATCTTTTAAAAAAAAAAACATTAACTACCTATTAACTGAAAAGAGAAAAACGGACATGATACAAGTATCGAGATTTGTTTCTAAATTGTTTCTGCAAAATTCCATTGACTTTAATTGGTTAGTATTGAAAATATCACCAGACTTTTTTTTGTATGCAGTGCGCCTTTGACTAATTATTATAAGGACTAGCCTTGCGGTAACATTTCCCCTCTGCCACGGTATAAGCACAATTGATCTTGTGCATTTACATTCAATTTTACACCTTATCACTAAACGAGACAGCTTATAATTGCGAAATAATAACTTCGAACTTAGAACGTTTGGGGTTCACACGAGACTACTTTTCATGATTTTTAACATTCAAAATTAGAATCTAAAGTTATGGGAAATAAATTCAAAGTTGCGGATTTCATGTTACCTCGCCCCCCGCAAAAAGTGGCAGAAATGTTTGTTAGTAGAATTACACGCGTAACCAGTCCACATATAAATAGTCAAAGCAGTGCGCATTTACGCATTCGGAATAAACTTCTCTCTGAATCTCGGCCTTAGAGAGCCTTGTATGAGAATAGTATTGTATTGGATTATTTCTAACATAATAGTATGATGTGAAGTTTTAAATCGAGTTATCTAGCGAGCTCGCACAAGGTTGAAAACATGTTCGTCATTGATTATGTTGTGTCATACTAAACGGTATCTACGTAGATCTAGGTGTACCTATAATGCATATTTCTGTTCTCATATGAGCCGTGGTGGTCCAGTGGCGAGTAACCTTGCCTGCCGTGCAGGAGGCGATGGTTCGATCCCCGTCCAAGCCAACTCGTACCAATGATTTTTTCGGAATTTATGTACGATTTATAACACCACTGGCTTTTCGGTGAATGAAAACATCGTGAGGAAACCTGCATGCATCAATTTCGAGGCATGTATTGTATCCATTGTCCATTACAAGTGGCGACGGGCTCACCCCCCGACACACTTGACAGAGTTTCGGTACTACTGGTGAAACGTGGATGTTCTGATGTCTTAGAATAGTACTCTGACTATCCCCTCGAGGAACATCATATAAATATCTAGGTCATTGTCTGTCACAAATGATCTAGTCCCATTTGAAAGTACCAGAATCGAACCCGCACTTGTATTATGATGACTAGACAACGGTATTATAATAAGTAATATAAATATTGGGTCCTTCTTAATATGCTGACACTTTTTTAAGGCGATGATCAGACCATCAAACTGAACAACTTTCTCTATGGGACCAGCATTAAAATCGCGAAAAAAATCAGCTGCTCCATACAAAACTGCAAACCGACTCAAGCCAAATGTATGGGACAGCTGATTTTTATTTCTCGATTTCGTTGTTGGTCCCATTGAGAAAGTTGTTCAGTTTGATGGTCTGATCATCCTCTTAAAAAAGTGTCAGCATATTAAGAAGGACCCTGTATACAACGTGTTAATGAATTAACGCAAAACTAGAAAGTAGTTTGTTTGGAATCAAGAGCAGAATCGAATTATCATGTTTTCAATGTAGGTAATTTTTTTCAAAATAATAAATAATTTGTTTGTAAAATTTTAAATTTACTGAACTCGATCTCAACCCACCGCACGGGCACACTCACCCTACTTACTACCAAAACAAGATTCTTAAAATGTATCCATGAGCATGTTAGCGCTTTCATTCATTGCTGAAATGATAACAAATCACTTTTGCCTCGAAACTTAAAATGTGAATAACTTTAAATTTTTACTAATAAAATAATGAAATTATTATTTCAATCTAATTGTTTTGTTATAAATCAGTTGGGGTGTATGAGGTTTTGCGCTTATTCATTAACACGTTGTATACAAGGTGTTACAAAAATAAAAATAAAAATTTAAGGGGGTGGTTTAGACCATCAAACTGAATAACTTTCTCAATGGTACCAACATCTAAATCGCTAAAAATAAAAATCGGCTTTTCCATACAAAATGCGAACCTACTCTACAAAATGAATAGGACAACTGTTTTTTTTTCGCGATTTCTATGTTGGTCCCATAAAGAAAGTTTTTTAGTTTGACGGTCTGATGAAATATACACAAACATCCGTGACTCAGTTTCAAAATATTCCTATTCATCAAGCACATATTGACCCTTTGCAGATTCGAACCCGCGACCCTCGGATCAGCAGGCAGGTTCACTACCAACTGAGCTATCGGGTCGCCAATATGATATAGTATACCTACTGTATAGATTTTGCCCACGACCTCTTATGCACCGGTTCCCGTTGGTATGTAAAATTCAGAAAATTTACAAATTCTATGCAATAGAAATTGTGGCTCAGCCCTGAAATATCTGTGTTCCCAAAATGTCCAAATTTCAAAACGTCTGCGTTTTCACAATGTTAGCACTTCTATTTTGTCAGCTATCTCAAAATGTCTGCTATTTATAATGTGTATAATCTCAGGAAGTCGTCTATTCATAATGTTTACATTCCTATAATATTAGCATTATCATAAGTTTTGCTTTTCCGTTATGTTCACGGCTATCGTCTTATTATGTTTGTTTTCCCATAATGTCTGCTTTATTTACAAATAAATTTTCTAAATGTAAAAAAGCTTAATTGCTTGCATACTTACTCTTATCTTTGCTAAAATAGTAATGTAGTATAAAATAGTATTTTGAGGTTGCAGACATTTTGGGAATAAGCACTTTCTGTAAAGCGAACATTATAAGAAAACTACCATTCTTGGAGACAGACATTATAAGAAGCTGACATTATGAGAAGCTGACATTATGCAGAATACGTACAGACATTATGGAAAAGCAGACATTTTGGGAAATTTACATTTTAAGAAAACTGACATTTCAGGCCCGAGCCGAAATTATTGCAAAGCATTTGTTTTCCTGTAAAGTAGCTCTCTCTATACAGTGAACTCAGACCATCAAACTGAACAACTTCTGCTGTCCAATAGATTTGAGTCGGATAGGTACAGCATTGTTGAATGAAACAGCTGATTTTTATTCTCGTTTCCCGAGGTGGGCTCCATGGTGAAAGTTGTTCAGTTTACATACATACATACATAAGCTCACGCCATTGTCCCATGGGGGTAGGCAGAGACCACGGACCGCCACACGCTACGACTCTGACACACCTCTTTAGCCTCATTCACATTCATACATCTTTTCATGCACTTCCGTCGACGCAGTTGTTCAGTTTGACGGTCTGATTTCACCGTTTCAGTCTGTTACACCCTGTATAGGTATATGAAGAGGTATTTCATGATCAACCGGAAGATATTCGATTCCAGGAAAACCCGAAAATAACTAAGAATAGCATCAAAGGGAGATGAAATAAAAGTGAAAGAGCTCTTGAAATAATGGAGATCCATAGATAAGAAAGAGAGTTCTTAAAACATGATAAATATTGAAGAGCCGGAAACATTTCTTTGTTCCTTTTTACAGAGATTTACACAAGCACGTCTAGCATGATTACTCTACTTGCGCGCGACTCTGCTTTTTCCCATACTAAAAGTCGCGGCAAGCGCGGCTATCGCTCTCCAAAAAGCGCGGGAATCGGTTATTTTCTATGCAGCGAAGACGCGTCGCGCGCGTGTAGAGAAATCATACTAGGCGTGCTGGAGTGCGATTTTTGAAACTGAGCAGTTGGAAATGTCAAAATTACTATGGACATAATTATGTATCTTTTTACTGCTGATTTGACTTTCAAAAATCGCGTTACTGAAGTATGATTTTTGAAAGTGAGCAGTAGAAAGATGCATATTTCCATAGTAATATTGACATTTCCAACTGCTGAGTTCAACGAATGAGTTTAAAAAATCGCACTCCTGGCGACGAATACCAGGTGAAATTAATATCATTAGCATCCTTTTAAACTAAGAGTCTACCCATCAAACTGAACAACTTTCAATACGACAGATCGGAGCAAAAAAAACAGCTGTTGCATACATTTGAGTCGAGTAGGCATTGCAGTTTAGTATGAAAAAGCTGTTTTTATTTTTGCTTCTATCTGTTTGCTCCCATAGTAAAAGTTGTTCTGTTTGATGTCAAGTCAAGTCAATATAATTTATTCAATATAGGAGCTTACAGCACACTTATCAAACGTCAAATCTTTTTTAAAGCTACCACCGCGTCGGAACGTGTTGTCGCTGTAGAGAAGATGCGGCCAGAAACTCTACAACATAACACGACTTAATAACTATTACAATATAAATTCTTAAGCTAAAGTTATGTATACAATAATACATAGTCTATTTAATAAAATAATTGATACTATACAGTAAAGTAAATAAACTATAAGCTAGTAGATGGGTAGACTCTTAGTTTAAAAGGATGCTAATGATATCAATTTCACCCTGTAAATAGGTTCTGATTTCTCATATACAGGTTGCAAGCATAAATAATGTATCTACATAATTTGTGATTCAGACCAGAATGTCATTGTTCAGACAATAAAACTGAAGAACTTTCATTACGGAACCAACATTAAAATTTCGAAAAAATATCCACTGTTCATATATTTGGGCTGAAGCACAAAAGAGGCCTTTGCCTAAGTATAATATTAATTAAAGGGACTTCAAACCATCAAACTGAACAACTTTCTCAACGGGACTATAAAATTGAAATAGCGAAAAAAAAAACAGTTTCTTCCATACAAAACTGGCTTTAGAAAACCTATACAAAGACACACATGATGGGGTAGGAAAAAATTATTATACAAAAAAATTGTAATTTTTTGTCACATTTTCTGATTCTGAGAAATGAGAGAGTAATTTAGGTGGCGCTAGGAGATTCTAAGGAGGTAGATGCCCTGGTCAAAAACAATGATGTACAGGGTTCTTCTTAATATGCTGACACTTTTTTAAGGGGTTGATCAGACCGTCAAACTGAACAACTTTCTATATGGCACCTACATCGAAATCGCGAAAAAAAATCACCTCTTCCATACCAAACTGCAAACCTACTTCAGCCAATATGGGACACCGGTTTTTATTTCGCGATTTCAATGATGGTCTCATGGAGAAAGTTGTGTAGTTTGACGGTCTCATCATCCCCTTAAAAAAGTGTCAGCATATTTAGTTGGACCCTATATAAGATATCTACAGGGTGTTACATACAGGTATTCTAAGGGTACATATCCTAACCTTCTTAGCTACGGAAAACAAAAAGTTTAAAAAATAAAAAAACCTGTCTGCGTAAAAAGTGACCTTTAAATTAAAACAGAAAAGAAAAAAACAAGTCTTAACTTTTTACACAGACGGGTTTTTTCAAGTTTAAATCGTTATAGATCCTAAATGGTCTTTCGAAATGAAAAATAGTAAGAGAAACCTAAATATGATTGAACCTACCCCACTCAATTACAGTTTCAACTTTCATTTTTTCTTTTTCACAATATGACGTCTGGTTCTCGCCCAAAGAGATTATACCTAATAGAGTGAGCCATACCAATTGTAAAGTGTCCACTTTTTTTGACGTTTAGGTTTGAGTGTGTGGTGTCAAGTAGTATGGACAAAAGGCACCAAGTGAAATATGGCCTTATGTTTACGGTCACTTTTCACACACACTAGCTCAAAAAAATGTGGGCAGCCGCATAAACAAATATCTATAGTTCCATCTCCTTCTACTATTAAAGGTACGTCATAAGACAAAAGAGACTAACTACAATCGTAAATTTATGCGGACTCTATGGAGATCCTTCCTCTGGGTTCTCGCCATATTGAATTTTGATTACTGTCATGTCTGTAGTGACACTCGAATATCGACACAGAATAAGACAAACGATTGACGTGAGAATCATCGAAATCGGCCCACGCGTTTGGTCTCTAGAGTGCCACAAAGGAACAAACATACATACATAGGCTGATAAACACATTACCCTTCCTTTGCGTCGTGCAGTCGGGTAAAAAGCAGTCAGGTAGGTAGGTACGCAGGCTATTTTTAAGTTGGATGCGCTCTTTGTCCATGACGGGAAACCTAACTACTATAAAGTACCTACTTTTTATGCGCTTTGGCACAAAATATTTTCGAAAATTAGATTTTTTTTTAACTCTACAGTACATAAATAACTTTTCATGCCAGCTTTCGCCTTGCGTAGTATACTTATTTACCTACCAGTTTTGTTATAACTTGGATGAAACAACATAACAGTTTGACGGTTAAAGTTCAATGATCTCTTGGAGGATAAAGATACCGTATCAAGACAACATTAATTAAATCAACGGTTTTATTATAAAATAGCTGTTGCCCGCGACTCCGTCTGCGTAGACATAAAAAAAGTATCCTCTGTGTTAATCCAGATCATATTCTATCTGTGTGCCAAATTTCATTAAAATCCATTCAGTAGTTTTTACGTGAAAGAGTAACAAACATCCATCCATACTTACAAACTTTCGCGTTTATAATATTAGTAGGATATTCTAATAAAAATTGGTATAATTACCAACCTAATTATTTTGTTAAATTTAGAAGGAATAGTTTATTAATTGTTAACTTAGTATACTGGTTAATAATAAAATCATTAGCTACATTTTTAGGGGTTCAGGTGATCAAACTGAACAACTTTTACTACGGGAACAAAAATTAAATCGCAAAAAATTCTGCTGTCCCATACTATGAAATCAGCTTATAAAGGAGATATCGGCACGCCTTATAGAGACCACTGGTGATAAGAGGGCTGGCAGTTACCTACGTCAGCGCATAAGCTTGGCGATTCAGAGGGGGAATGCTGCCAGCGTTCTTGGAACCGTCCCTCGGGGAGAGGCTTTGGAGGAGGTTTACAGGTTGTAGGTCCCCCCTCCCCCCCCCCCTTTTTTTTTTTTTTTTTTTTTTTGATTGTTTTTTTTTTTTTGTTTGTGTAGGAATTTGACGAAGCTTGTTGCAGATATACGGGATGTATTTATTGACGAAACGTGTTGTGGATCAGAGTGGTGTATTTCCTTTGACGAAGCCTGTTGTGGATGTGAGTGATGTATTACCATTGACAAAGCCTGTTGCGGATGTGAGTATTGTATTACCTTTGACGAAGCCTGTTGTGGATACGCATATTGTATTTTTTTCTATAATTTCTGACATTTATTTTGTAATACATTAAAACAATAAATAAAACTATGAAATTATAATTATTAATATGAAACCGAAGTTTTTTTTTGCGATTCCTGATTTGCTCCCATGGTAAAAGTTGTTTAGTTTGATCACTTCAGCCACCACTGTTTAGCTAAATACCTAATTATTTTATTATCACCCAGTACTTATACAGCAGGTTACTATACACGGTGTTACAAAAATACAAATAAACATAAGGGGTGGTTTAGACCATCAAACTGAACAACTTTCACTATGGGACCAAAATGGAAATCGTGAAAAAAAACCAGATGTTCCATACTAAACTACAAATCTACTCGAGCTAAATATATGGGACAGCTGATATTTTTTTTGGGATTTCGATGTTGGTCCCGTAACTAGTGAAAGTTGTTCAGTTTGATGGTTTAAACAACTCCCTTAAAAGTTAAAAATGTTTATTTTTACTTTTGTAACACCTTGTATAATTTCTGTTAAAGTGATCCATATACAGGGTCCAACTAAATACGTTGAAGGTTTTTTAAAAGGATGATTAGAACATAAAACTGAACAACTTTGAAATCGGGAAAAAAAATCTGCTGTCTGTCGCATACATTTGGCTTGAGTAGGATTGCAGTTTTGTATGGAACAGCCTTTTTTTTCGCAGATTCGTCGGTGGTTCCATGAAGAAAGTTGTTCAGTTTCATCGTCTAAACATATCCTTAAAAACCCGTCAGTATACAGGGTGTTAGGGTAAACGGGTACTGAACAACTTCCCCTAAGAAAGCTATAGGAAATTCCAAAAAATATTCCATAAGAAAACAACAGGAAATTCCCCAAAAAATATGTTGACTTGCATTTAGAATTTTCTATAGGTTTCTTATCGAAAGTTGTTCAATATTATTTGGTTTTCCCTAACACCCTGTATATTAGAAAGAGAAAGACCCTATTGTTCAGCTAATGGGGTTACAGCGTGTACTAATTTATGTTTTTTCCAAAAAAAAACTACAAACAGATATGATAAGGTACAAAGAATACCAGTAATTACGCTGCGTGATGGAAAAACCACAGAGAAATAATGAACTTCTAAGTATACAATACTCGTACCTACAAAATGAATAGTGTTCCTTGGCTATAGTAATGTAACCAACAAGAAAATAAATAGTTATATTAAATACTAGCAGCCCGTCCCGGCTTCGCACGGGGTAGACAAATAAATTTTAAGACTCATTTTTCTACACCTTCGGTTACATTGTTCAAATTTTACCAAGGATCCCTAATTTTTTTCAAAATGAAATGTAGCCTATGTCAAATTGGAAGAATGTAGCATTCTATTGGTGAAAGAATTTTTTAAATCGGCCCAGTACTTTTTGAGCCTATTCATTACAAACATACAAACATACAAAAATAGGTACAAATCTTTCCTCTTTATAATATTAGTGTAGATTATTGATTACAATTAGAACCGTAGTCCTTGTTGGTAAAGTATAGATTAACAAATAAGAGATACTTATACTGGTGTTACAAAAGTAAAAATAAACATTTAAAACTTTTAAGGGGATTGTTTAGACCATCAAACTGAACAACTTTAACTATGGGACCAACATAGAAATTGCGAAAAAAAAACAACTGTCCCATACATTTAGCTCGAGTAGATTTGTAGTTTAGTATGGGACATCAGTTTTTTTTTCGCGATTTCGAAGTTGGTCTCATAGTGAAAGTTGTTCAGTTTGATGGTCTAAACCACCCCCTTAAATTTTTATTTTTATGTTTTGGAACACCTTGTATATTTTGCCAATTTAATCTAATTCGATACGGTATGTCAAGTTTTTTTTGGCATCGATTTTATATTTGTTACGGATAGAAGACATCATTTTCATTAATTTCTTTTTTTTTGCGATTAATCAAGTTTGTCAATAAAAAAATTATTTTTTAAATTAATTTGAATTGTAAATAATTCAAACTCCATGGAAAAACCTATGCTTAGTTAAAAAGAAAGTTATCAGCTACCTTCTCTTTCTATCTCTATGCTGGAAACAGAAACGGCAACATCAAATGTAACTTTCTGACATTGTGATTTTTTTTATCTTAATGGCCAGTTATTTAAGTTGATTTTATGTTTACCAAGGAGTTTACTAAACATCTCTGACATCCTCCAAAAAATCTTGCCATACCGAACTGTAATATTGGACATGTGAGTTGGTAGTTTGTATAAACGCCAGTAGATGGCGCCACGTCCTTGAAGACGGAATAGATTGAAGTATAAACGCCAGTAGATGGCACCACGTACCATAAGACGGATTACCTAGATTGAAGAATTTCGTTCTCTGGATTAGTAGGCATGCCTCGGTGGCTGAATTGGACGAAAGCGATTCGCCGGTTTGGAGGAATACGGGTTCACGTCCCGTCCAAGACTTAATTTTTCCATCTTTAATTTGATTTGAAATAAGCACAACGTGGGTGTAACATGTTTATCAAAACAAGTATAAAACTGTAAAAAAAAGTGTACAAAAAGATATAATTTACAAGAAAAGATTATGGTATCGTTTTTAGGTGTCCCTGACTCCAAATCAACCTTTTTTTCAGAATTGTTGTCCGTCTGTTTGTTTGTTCGAGCATCACGCAAAAACTACTGAACCGATTTTGATGAAACTTTTATTTGATAGCTTATAATTTAACTTAAAATCTGGTATATAATTTGTACGAAGTCGCGGGTAAACTCTAATATTTGAAAAAAGTACTTATCCACCGAATTATTTGTATTAATTCAAAGCAGTCCCTCTAATTAAGATTAGTTAATTATAACTTCGCTTTGCTCTGTTCCGTACGCATCCAGGTGGTAAGCCAGAATAAATAAACGCATCCATCCTCCACTACAGAGAGTTGCGTTCGTACTTTGTGTTTGTGAGCACACTTTACAAGCACTAATTAATTAGGGAAGTGGCTTTAGAAACTTTGTTTACCCTTTTCATGTACTGCAATGTTTGCTACGAAAAAAATTATGTTGTGGGTTTAAAGCTTTTTTACATCTTTTTACACGAGCAGCCTATGGAACACATATACTCAAAAATCGTACAGCGCTCTGCGAGTTCAATACGACAATGGATTCAGGATGATGTTGGGACTGCCTCGATTTTGTGGAGCCTCAGAGATGTTTGCTAAGGCACAGGTGGACTGCTGGTTACGTTGGGTCCGAATAGCATCCTGAAGGCCATTGCTAAAAGTAACCAGTGTCCATTGCTACGGACATGTCCCCAATTTACAAGTTCCGTTTTTAGGGTTCCTTAGTTAACAAGGAACCCTGTAGTTTCGCCATGTCCGTCCGTCTGTCCGCGGCTTAGCTCAGAGACGCATAGTACTAGAAAGCTGTAATTTGACATGGGTATACATATTAATCACGCCGACAAAGTGGTAAAATAAAATCTTGAAAATTATTTTTTTAGGGTACCTCCCCTACACGAAAAGTGGGGAAACCATTTTTCGATTTTGGGATCCGTTATCCTTTAGTTAGAGTCAATTATCCCCCCCTCCCCCCTGCCAGCTAAACGGTTGTTTCTGGATACGTGAAAAAATTCATGGCAGTAGTGTATTTAACGAATATAAAAGAAAAACTATCACCGCTAAGTAGGCTTTCCAATTTAATGAGTAATAGTCGACCAACTTGTAAAATGTACTTTATATACTTTTTGGGCCGTTAAACCGTAGTATGAAACAAAAAGCCCATTTCTATGTCCGTATATTGTGACGGGCAACTACGGAACCCTACCCTGCCCGTGGCCCGACACGCACTTGGCCGGTTTTTGTAATTTTTTACTAACCATAGTTTTCTTAAGTCCGTAGTTATTGCTACTAACACTATTGGATCTTTCGTTACTTTTTATTGTTCGTTCTGTTATAAAAATAGTATTTGAGCTAAAGAATTACTGAAAATGTGAATTTCGCGTTATTTTTCAACGTTTTTTATGCATCGACAAGACTCAATTTTATGTAGCAAAATACTATGGGTGCGCGCGCCTGACTTCATTCCCTTGCTCGGCTTCCCTCAAGTTTCCCAGAAAGTGTGAGGTGAGGTTGGGTGTCTGAAGTCAGAGGGGGGCGGGGAGTGGCCGTTCTGTATGTAGAACTAGACCTATATCTATTCTGTGGTATTACAGAAGTTTGTGTCCATTCTACACTTTATTTTTAATTATGAAGTTGTTGTCGAAAATCTTATAAAAGTATGCAAGTTAAAGCAGGCAAAAGGACGAGGTCCAAAGAGTTTATAAGCGTAAATAAAAAAAAGGAGTAGATGAGTAGGCACTGGCCATTTGACGTCAAATAATCAGTGAAATGCCATTAAAAATTGTTTTAAGAGTAAATTAAGGTATGTTTCTAAATTATTTAAGGCTTCGTCTTGATTTTTTCTGCATTAGCAGCCAGCTATCATCATTAAAAATATAGTACTATCTACATGGTAGGCAAACAAACTTTTTGGAGTCTTTATAATGGTATTTTATCAAAAGAGGATTTTATAAGTTTTATTCAAAAATTTGAATTTTTAACTATTTTTTCTGTTATAATAATGTTAATTATTGTTAATAAAAGCAGTTGGATAGGATCAATAATATATAGGCTACATAGTTTTAGCTAAAAAAATCTGCTGTTCCATAGAACTTCTTAAGATTTCAAATCTCACGTAACCACATAAATTATTATGATAATTGATTATGGTTTTAGACATTTCAATAGCAGAATAGCTACTTGACCAAAATGTATGAAACAGCTGTTTTTTTTCGCCATTTCAAAGTAGGTCCCATAGTAAATGTTGATCAGTTTAGTGGTCTGAAGCACCCCTCTAAGTACGCATATAACCTTGTATAAGTTATATGTCAAGATTGACAGTCAAAGCTAATAAATCGTCGAAAAAAATTGCAAGGCCTCTAAACCCTATCCATATAGACGCACATAGACATAATTTTTACGACGCCTCACACCAACTTAAGAAAGTTGGCCCGTTTTGTTTTATACGGTAGAAGCGTTATGCTCATTGTATTATAGCTCATATACTTTTTCTAAGCATACAACATATAATCTACACTAATATTATAAAGAGGAAAGATTTGTACCTATTTTTGTATGTTTGTATGTTTGTAATGAATAGGCTCAAAAAGTACTGGGCCGATTTAAAAAATTCTTTCACCAATAGAATGCTACATTCTTCCAATTTGACATAGGCTACATTTCATTTTGAAAAAAATTAGGGATCCTTGGTAAAATTTGAACAATGTAACCAAAGGTGTAGAAAAATGAGTATTAAAATTTATTTGTCTACCCCGTGCGAAGCCGGGACGGGCTGCTAGTGAAGAAATAAAGTTATATGGCTGGGCAGAGCTAACACTATGCACAGAAAAGGTGCAGTTTAATGTTCAAATTTTACATGGTACTCTAGTTTTGAAATATCGGTGGGGACAACAGTTTTTTTTTAAATTATTAAAAAAATCGTCCGACAAAGTTTCGAAGAAAAATACGAAAAAAATATTTTTAGACTCGTATTTTTATAAGCTTTAACTTGATATTGTAGATTTTTTAAATCATTTTATGCCGCCTAAATTGCCCCTCAATATAAGCATTAACCTCTTAACTACATTCATGTCATTTGACCTTTAATAAAATTGTTATAACCAATGTTATAACTGTACCAAGTTTCAGCTTCCTGTGTCTTACGGTCTCCGAGAAAAGTTCCAGTGACAGACGGACAGACAGACACCAGGGTGATTCCAAAAGTGTTCAGTTTTGCCAATTTTGGAACGAAACAATACAACAATTTTTAAAATTAAAAAAAGGTCATATCTGGCCATACTTAGACCAAAAGCGCCCATTACAGCTAAGGACACTTGTTGGGTCAAATATGAACCAGAGTGGGGGTCACAACCTTTGTACTTATACGCAATTCGATGTATATTATGTCTGTTTATGTATTTATCTTCTCCCTTCTCCATCTTTATTATATCTCCCAGCTTATACCAATGTGTAATGTACAAAAATCTACCTTCGATGTAGACAAACCGGTCTCCAACCTCTCAGATTGCCACAACACCAAAAACACTTCTCGAATTCAACTTCCTTATAAATTTTGTTTAAAAAACCCACACGTATTAAACATAGCCTCATAAAGAAGCGATTAATTAATCACTTAACAAATTTCACTTTGAAAAACACAATTCAGATGGAACATTTTTGGATCCTTACCATTTTAAAAACGAAACTTCTAATGTTTAAAAAAAAGTATTCGATCCAACGTCAACAATCCGAGTAAAAATTAAGGAAAAATTCACAACGCGCGACTCACGCGCAAGATATAAGAAGAATGACAAAAGGGAATTATATTATTTAATGATCTTAAGGTCAAGTTTATGATAGCCAGTGGAAAGAGAAGATATACATAACATATGTGATAGAGTAAGATAGGTATAGTTTGTGAGTTAGGACGCGATTTGAGGTTATGTGCACGAGAAAACTGGTTGGCAATGTACGAAACGATTATTGAATAATTAAAGTGCAGCAAAAACTAACAACTATGCCGTGTAGCATCTCTGTAAACAAGTGGCCGTTTGTCCTTATTTAGAATACTGGTTTTAGGGACTTTTAAGGTGAAATCTCACGGGTTTTATTTATTACTAACTATCTAGGCACAGAATAGGTAATAGTACCTATATAATTCTACATAACTAAGGTAGTAAACTAAAGTTAATCATGTTAACGGGCTCTTACCGCGTTTTTTATGATTTTTGGGTTTCCCGATATTTCGGCAGTGTTACAACTGAAGTATCGGGAACTCCAAAAATAATAAAAACGCGGTAAGAACCCGGTAAAATGATAAACTTTAGCTTAATAACTGCGTAACTCTCAAAAATTTTGAACGTACTAGCTTTTGCCAGGGTCTGCGTTGACTCCTGAGTCAATCCAGCACGTCTATACTTCATTTTAAATAATGACGAAAAGATTTTCCGATTCCTATATATTCTTCCTTTTCAATTCATCCTTTTAAACTAAGAGTCTACCCATCAAACTGAACAACTTTTACTATATGGGAGAAAACCGATCGTAGCAAATAAAAAATCTGCTGTTGCTTATATTTGAGTCGAGTAGGCGCTGTAGTTTAGTATGAAACAGCAGATTTTGTATTTGCTACGATCGGTTTTCTCCTTTGACTAATCATTATAAGGACTTGCGGTAGCATTTCCAAGGTATAAGTACAATTGATCTTGTGCATTTACATTCAATTTTACACCTCATCACTAAACGAGACAGCATATAATTGCGAAATAATAACTTCGAACTTAGAACGTTTGGGGTTTACACCAGACTACTTTCATGATTTTTAACATTCAAAATTAGAATCTAAAGTTTATGGGGAATAAAATCCAAAGTTGCGGATTTCATGTTACCTCGCCCCCGCAAAAAGTGGCAGAAATGTTCGTTAGTAGAATTACACGCGTAACCAGTCCACATATAAATAGTCAAAGGTTTTCTCCCATATAGTAAAAGTTGTTCAGTTTGAAGGGTAGACTCTTAGTTTCAAAAGGATGCCAAAATGATATCAATTTCAATCTTATACAGGGTTCATCTTAATATGCTGACACTTTTTAAGGGGATGACCAGACCATCAAACTGAACAACTTTCTCTATGGGACCAACATCAAAATCACGAAAAGGACTGGACAGGGTTTCGGTACTAGTGAAACGTGGACTTTCTGTGGGTTCAGAATATCTCTGACTACTCCCTCGGGGAATATATCCGTGAGCATATGCGTTGATTATCCCCAAACGATTTTTAGGCGTCGAGTTTTTCGTTAATTTCTTTGTATGACCGAATTACGACGTCGTGACAATCCACCTTAACTAAAGGGCGTTTTGAATTCTTTGTCTAGACTGGAACCGTAGTGCATAGTGCTAGGTGCTGGCTTGCATTTACACTCATTATTTCCATATACACGTTGGAAGCCCCTCGAATCAAAGCATTTTCTTACTTCCTACAAAGGCATACGTATTGTGTATGAGGACTTCCATAGTGAAATAAACTTTGGCATTGTTTTCATGACGCTTTATTATGGTAAAAACGTGGCGAAAAAATGCAGAGGTTTTTGAAAGAAAATTGGAAGTTATGACAAAAAATAGACACGAGTTTTATGTTATTTTTTTACGTTACTCACGTATAGTTATCACCCTTCTTTATACAGGGTCCTTCTTAATATGCTGATACTTTTTTAAGGAGATGATCAGTTCACCAAACTGAACAACTTTCTCTATGGGACCAACATCATCGAAATAGCGACAAATAAAATTTGATGTCCCATACATTTGGCTGGAGTAGGTTTTCAGTTTTGAATGGAACAGCAGATTTTTTTTTCGCGATTTCGATGTTGGTCCCGTTGAGAAATTTGTACAGTTTGACAGTCTGATCATCCCCTTAAAAATGTGTCAGCATATTAAGAAGGATCCTATATGCTGTCTCTTTTTTAAGGTGATGAGCAGATCGTCAAACTGAACAACTTTATCTATGGCACCAACATCGAAATCGCAAAAAATCTTCTGTTCCAAACAAAACTGCATACCTACCAAACCAAGAGCCAAATGTATGGGACAGCAGATTTTTTTCGCTGTTTGTTTGTAAACAGCGATGTCGCAAACTATTCTAAAAAAGCCGGCCAAGTGAGAGTCGGATTTGCGCACTTCCGTACCACCATGCAATATTGGGTACCAAAAAAATTTGTTTTCTCCGGGATCTTTAGCGCAAGCCCGACACACACTTGACCGGTTTTTATTATTTGTTGTTATACTGTAGAGTTTGCACTATAATCGTACCAAGTTTGAAGCTTGTATGTATTACCGTTTTTACGATAGAGCGAGAAGAAGAAACATTGATATAACTAGTTTCTTGTATGTGGACCCCCCATGAATTTTACTTTTTGAAATTTTTATTATTTATTAACAAATCCGCCGTAATAACGCATATTCTGTGAATATTTCAACTGTCTAGCTATTACGGTTCAAAAGTTACAGCCTTAAATAGGTAGGACAGACGGACGGACAACGTAGGCTTAGTAATAGGGTCCCGTTCACCCTTTGGGTACGAAACCCTAAAAAAGGAAACATTAAAAAGCAAACTCCTGTAATAGTTACCGCACAAAACACTTATAAAACACAAAAGCAGTACCATAATACAACCGAATTACTTCTAATTGGCTGCACATTGCGGTAAGGCGCTTTGCACAGCTTTGAATGCATTATGAGGTAGTCTGTCCTTTAACAATATCCTGACTATGGCGACCACCCTCGGGGATTGTTTGAAATGTAGGTACTATAACGTTAAGGCACTGACATCAGAGACTAGTGTCACAACGGATTTTCAACAATATCTACACTAAAGTCCGGCCGCTGAAAGATTGCGTTTGACAGTTACCATAAAATTGTAAAAAACTGAATGAAAATATTGTTTACCTGTGCTCACTCTAGTACACAGGGCACTAGCTGCCCTTTTAAGTTCAAAAAGCTACTAAATAATGATCGGCATTTATAGTTTTCATTCAGTTTTTTACAATTTTATGGTAACTGTCAAACGCAATCTTTCAGCGGCCGGACTTTAATTATTGTTATAATGCTCTTCCACAAGCTCGCGCGAGCTCACGCGAGCCCGCTGTGACAGTACACACGGCAACACATCAAGCTACGAAAAACCAAAATAAGCTGGCCGCGCTTAGGTAGAGTATTGTATAACGTCGCGCGTCCAGCTTATGTTTTTATTTTGCGTAGCTTGATGTGTCGCCGTACATCGCATTATAATACTACAATAGGGTATTACAACTTTTTTTGAAAACTGTTTGTAAAGTAATCCTGAGATTGTAACGAACCAGTAGAATTTTAATTTTAATTTTATAAAGATTAAAAAATATTATTTATTTATGTTTTGAATTTTCGCGCGTAAACGCTAGACACCATGCTGTTTCTGCTCGTGACGTCACTCCGCTAGTAAACAATACGACTGCGAAAGACCAAGTAACAGAAATAGCACAGAGCACCACAATAATCAAGATTGTGTACTATCGGAGTGACTTCACGTCGGTCTGTCGTCGTGCTGGTCAGTGCGATTATTCTAAAAACCATGGCCATGAAATAGTTATTTATCTAAGAGAAAGGATCTCTCTTTATCCTTTCTCTTACTTATTAATGCATTTTAAGTGGACTGCTCGTATAGAAAAATATTGAATAGAAAGATTCGAATTTTAAAATCTCTTTCCACGCTACTGGAAAAAAAATCACTTTTGCACTCAGATTCCGAATGATAAACAGAAGTCAAAGTCAATATAATTTATTCAATATAGGAGCTTGCAGCACACTTATCAAACGTCAAATCTTTTTAAAGCTACCACCGCGTCGAAACGTGTTGTCGCTGAAGAGAAGATGCGGCCAGAAACTCTACAACATAACACGACTTAATAACTATTACAATATAAATTCTTAAGCTAAAGTTATGTATACAATAATACATAGTCTATTTAATAAAATAATTGATACTATACACTAAAGTAAATAAACTATAAGCTAGTGACCTCAGACCCAAGCATTTTGATCATTTAAATAATCATCCAGTTTATAATATGCTTTTTTACAGAGGACTTTTTTGATTTGAGTTTTATTCTCTCTTCAGAATCTTTCCGAGCTTGTGAGGTGAAAAAGTTAATTGACGACCCGGTTGGTGTGATGGTTATTACTACGCCGGACTGCAAAACCAGAAATCCTGGGTTCAAATCCTGGTTCGGTAACGGATACGGATGTTATTATGCTTTTGTCGGTGTTGTATGGTTCCCGAATAAAATCTTTGGAATCTTAGCAATGCATTAATTATAATAATTAAATATAAATAAATATCTTGGAATTGTCACACAAATTATCCAGTCACATTTAAAGTACCAGAATCTAGCCTAGACTTGTGTTATGATGACTTCACAACGATATAGAACAAATACAGGGTTTTTAATATGCTGACACTTTTGTAAGGGGATGCTCAGACCATCAAAGGTCTGGACATCCCCTAAAAAAAGTGTCAACATATTAAGTTGGACCCTGTATATACAAACGTCCATGACTCGGGTACAAATATTCATATTCATCATACAAATATTTGTCACTTTCGGGATTGGAACCCGCGACCCTCGGCACAGCAGGCAGGTTCACTACAGACTGTGCTATGGGGCCGTCCTATTAAGCCTAATGAGTACCTATAACATTTTTGCATTAAAAAAATTATTCTTTTTATGCTGTCACTAATGTTCGCACCTTAAGAAAGTATGATGAGGTCGAGTCTGGAGTGAATTTAACTACGTTAAATATCATGAATGTATTTTTTAAAGTGATTTTAAACGATTTTTCATGTCTAACTAAACAAAATTTACTTTGTCCTTTGCACTGAATACCTACTCTTAAACTATCAAAGAACATCATTTAATTTTCCTTTAGATTTTACTGCGTGTAATTTGTCTATGATTTTATTGTATTTGCTTCTGAACTGAACACTTCTTAACGCCCGACGCAAAAAGAGGGGTGTTATAAGTTTGACGCCAATTTCTGTGTGTCTGTGGCATCGTAGCTCTCGAACGGATGTACAAATTTTGATGCGGTTTTTTATGTGAAAGCAAGTTTCCTTGCGGCTTCTTAGCTATATTTGGTAAAAATCTATTCAGCAGTTTTCATTTCATCATCATCTCTGGACATAGGCCTCCCCCAAGGATCGCCATAACGACCGGTCCTGCGCTGCCCTCATCTTAACTGGTTCCCATTGCCTTCACCAGGTCGTTGGTCCTCCGTGTGTTACCCACGCTGCGCTTTCCGGTACGCGGTAACTTTCCGCGTACCGTACCGGAAAGTTTTCATGTAACTTAAAAAATTATGAAATAACATTAAATTACAAAATTAAAAAAAACCCCAACGCCGAAAACAAACAGGAATACAAATAGTAAAATAGAATTCGGTCACCTATTTGGGGATGTGAACAAAATTATGTTTTACTTCGGGGACCGCAAATGATTGTAAAAAAATCAATGTTCATTTCATAGCGGTCCACTACACATTAATTGACCTAAAATATCTTAAGAGGATATAATTCGGAGCGCGCCTCCATGCAAACGTACTATGGTGATATTTTCAAACTAACCAATTAAAGTCTATAAAATTTTTCAGAAACAATCTAGAAACAAATCTCTATGCTTGTATGGAGTCATATTTTCGTTAAAATGTACAGTTTTAATGTTACAGCGCCTCAAAGATTTCCATACAAATTTTAAATTAATCCTAGCATTGAAACAGTAAATTTTAACGAAAATCGGACTCCATACAAGCATAGAGATCTGTTTCTAGATTGTTTCTGCAAAATTTAATTGACTTTAATTGGTTAGTATTGAAAATATCGCCATAATACGTTTGTATGGAGCGCGCTCCGAATTATATCCCCTTAAAGAGAGTTAAGAAGTAAAACATACATTTGCTTACATCCCCAAATAGTTTTTAATTATTTTTTAAGTTTTACTTTTTAAATGTTTGTTTTTGGCGTTGTGAGTTTTTTACTCATCAAACTGAACACGAAGGTTTACCATGGAACTGTCAACCTATAAGTAGCCTTAGACTCTTAAATGAGGACAAGTTTCGCGTGTAATTCTACTAACAAACTTTTCTGCTTCGTTTTGCGGGGGGCGAGGTAGCACGTAACTTTGAATTTTATTCCACTAGTTTAGATTCTAATTTTGAATGTTAAAAATCATGAAAAACAGTGTCGTGTGAACCCCAAACGTCGTTCCGCAATTATAGGCTGTCGCGTTTAGTGATAAGCAAAGAAATTATACCTAAGAGAGTGAGCCATACCAATTATACAATGTCCAATGTTTTTGACGTTTAGGTTTGAGTGTGTGGTGTCAAGTAGTATGGACAAAAGGCACCAAGTGACATATGGCCTTATGTTTACGGTCACTTTTCACACACACTAGCTCAAAAAAAAGTGGACAGCCGCATAAACAAATATTTATAGTTCCATCTCCTTCTAACTATTAAATGTACGTCATAAGACAAAAGAGACTAACTACAATCGTAAATTTATGCGGACTCTATGGATATCCTTCCTCTGAGACCCCGAATCTTTCAATAGAAAATCCATTTTCACTAACAAAAGCAAACTTTTACATTAAAAACAAAATTGCGATAATAAAAATGGCCTCCAAACACATGTTTCCCGCGGTCTGACTTTATGACGTCATAAACGTGCGCCCATAATGGGTTCGCTTTCAAGCCACGCGTAAAATTTTTAATATTATAAGTCTGTGATAGTAGAATTAGTGCACTTTCGAGGCTCTACGAGGTTTTTTACAGCTGCGTCACATTTTTGTAAAGCAATTTTTTACGGTCCAGTCACAGATTACTAGTTACTACGCTAAGAGGAAGGATCTCCATAGAGTCCGCATAAATTTACAATTCTAGTTAGTCTCTTTTGTCATATGACGTACCTTTAATAGTAGATGGAGATGGAACTATAGATATTTGTTTATGCGGCTGTCCACTTTTTTTGAGCTAGTGTGTGTGAAAAGTGACCGTAAACATAAGGCCATATGTCACTTGGTGCCTTTTGCCCATACTACTTGACACCACACACTCAAACCTAAACGTAAAAAAAGTGGACACTTTACAAACTCTATTAGGTATAATCTCTTTGGTAACAGATATATCACATTTTTTAAATAATGTTTTAACGGCTCTGGATACTAGTCCTTTTCAGCCATTCGTTATTTTTTTTTCTTTATATTCTTTATTTTGATAATGGGAAATTATGTCACAAATATTACTAAAACAAATTTTTTACGAATTTCAAATACGGCAAAACACAGCAAGAGCAATGGCGCCAAGCAAACTCCTACTGCTATACCGAGCCTTCAGTGTTGCTCGCAATAGTTTTTTTTAATTGCTACATTTAAAAAAAAAAACAAGAATGTCACATTGTAGCTAAGTATTGTAGCAACACAATTTTGTCGACGTGCTGGAACTGGAAGCGTCCGTACTGTATATTATAGTACTTATTTCTATACTGTGACTACAGGTTGCCTGGCAACTTTTCTCCCTGAAGTAGGTAATATTTTCCACTCTATTAATTACGTCTATTATTTTTAGCGACAGGGTAGCGCACGAATAAAGATAGTGCAGTGAAAATAATGAAAATATCCTTTACCCGAGCGACGTTAAAATGAGGGTAATGTTTATTCACAAACTAAATCATCTCACTATAATCTTGACTATTATAAAACTGTAACAGAAGTGTTGAAAATATTTAGAAAAAAAGATGACGATATAGTTTTTAGGTGTCCCTGACTCAAAATCAACCTTTTTTTAGAATTTTTGTCTGTCTGTTTGTGTATTTGTTTGTGCGAGCATCACGCGAAAACTACTGAACCGTTTTTGATGAATCTTTTTATGTTCAAGCTTATGATCTGACTTAAAATCTGGTAGTATAATACTGATAATTTGTGAGGACAAAGTCGCGGGTAAACTCTAGTAATATTATAAATGTAAAAGTTTGTGACGATGTTTGGATGTTTGACTAAATATTACGAACGTTTAGCGTCGTGGTTATATCGCGTTTTCATCGATGTTGAAAGGACGTCGAAAGGTTGCAGAGTAAAGGGCCCTAATCCAATTTCCCCCTTTGTTGCTTACTAAAATTTTATTTCCTTATTTGCCATCAGATTCTAGACAACCTGTACAAAAGGTCTACCAGAATCTGATGACTCAGTCGCGATGCAGCATCGATGCAAACGCGATACAGCAATCTGCATCGGTACAAAAGTGCGTGTGCATTGCTACAATTACGCGTTAGAATCGATACATACGCCCAGTGTAGAGATGAATTCACGTCTTTGACAAACGCGCGTTTTTTAGCTGCAAAAACTCTCAGTTTGTAAATGGCCTACTTTGACTAGACATATGACAGTTTGACACTACCATGTGAAAATCTATATTTTTTTACTTCTTTTTATGCCCTCATGCCATAAAAAAGTAAAATAATATTGCTACAGGGTCCTTCTTAATATGCTGACACTTTTTTAAGGGGATGATCAAACCGTCAAACTGAACAACTTTCTCTATGGCACCAACATCGAAATAGCGAAAAAAAATCTGCTCGTCCATACAAAACTACAAACCTACTTGAGCCCAATGTATGGGACAGCTGATGATCAGACCGTCCAACTGAACAAATTTCTCTAAAGGACCAATGTCGAAATCGCGACAAAAAATCAGTTGTTCCATACAAAACTACAAATCTACTTGAGCTAAATGTATGGGACAGCTGATTTTATTTCGCGAATTCGATGTTAGTTCCAGAGAGAAGTTGTTCAGTTTGATGGTCTGATCATCCCCTTAAAAAAGTGTCAGCATATTAAGAATAGGACCCTATACAACGTGTTAACGAATAAGCACAAAACCTCATACACCCCAACTGATTTATAACAAAATAATTATATTGAACTAATAATTTCATTATCTTGATAATTAAAATTTAAAGTTATTCGCATTTTAAGTTTTGAGGCAAAAATGATTTGTTATCATTTCAGCAATGAATGAAAGCGCTAACGTGTTCATGGGTACATTTTAAGAATCTTGTTTTGGTAGTAAGTAGGGTGAGAGTGCCCGAGCGGTAAGTTGAGATCAGGTTCAGAAAATTTTAAAATTTTACAAACAAATAATTTAATATTTTGAAAAAATTACCTATGTTGAAAATATGATAATTCGATTCTGCTCTCGATTCTAAACAAACTACTTTCTAGTTTTACGTTAATTCATTAACACTTTGTATATTATTATTCTGGTCGACCTATAATATATTTTGCGACAGTTTGCGCTATTTTCTGTGTATGAGGACGAAGTTTAATTAACAAAATTACGTAGTGCTAATTAATATTTTCTATAACAATTCCCGATATAACTAGTTATACTAAATTATTGTACAGTCAGCCGCAAAAAGGTTTACAGGTTTTTTATCTGGCCTCTATGATGCATTCATACATTTTTTTGCATCGTATGCGTTACAATATAGGGTCCTTCTTATAATGCAGACACTTTTTTAAGGCGATTAACAGACAGTCAAACTGAACAACTTTCTCTATTGCACCAACATCGAAATCGCGAAAAAAAGCCACTGTTCCATACAAAATTGCAAATCTACTCGAATCAAATAATGGTGGGACAGCTGTTTTTTTTCGAAATTAGATTAACAGATTTAGCATATGCTCACGACTATATTCCCCGAGGGGGTAGTCAGAGATATTCTGAAACCTCAGAACTCTGTCCATTGTGACGGGGGGTGAGCCCGTCGCCACTTATAATGGACAGTGGGTACATACATGCCTCGAAATTGAAGCACGCAGGTCTCCTCACGATGTTTTCCTTCACCGAAAAGCCAGTGGTGTTAAAAATCGCACATAAACACAAACGCAGATTTATTTACTATTATTTATGGAGTTATTAAAAAATACTGAAAAATTATGTTTACTGTTGGATGGGATGCATTTCCTTTGCTTGAATCTGTTTCTAATCATCATTTGGGTGTATATTTAACCTCTCGGCTGCGAACGCGGATCCGTGCGACGAAAACAATTGATTTTTATTGTGTCTGTATTTCCCGGCATACGACAGGTTAAGAGCGTCTGAACGCTCAATTTATTTGGCCGAAAATGTTCATCTTGTTTCTAAGAAAAGCCATATAATTTTGTAGCGCTTTTATAAACGTCCACGGGCTTTATTAAGCGCTTTAAAATGTTTGGCCAGTTAAATTGGGCGTTCAAACGCTCTCAAATATGCACCCAGTTGACATTTTCTATATATTTCTAATATATCGTTGACTATCATTAAAGACAAGGTAAAACTTCAAAATTAATAAAAAAGTTAAATAACAAATAAAACTGAAATCGAAAAAATATGTATCTATACAAGGTGTTACAAAAGTAAAAATAAATATTTCAAACTTTTAAGGGGGTTGTTTAGACCATAAAACTGAACAACTTTCACTATAGGACCGACATCGAAATCGTGAAAAAATAAATCAGCTGTCCCATACATTTAGCTCGAGTAGAATTGTAGTTAAGTATGGAAAATCAATTTTTTTTTTCGCGATTTCGATATTGGTCCCATAGAGAAAGTTGTTCAGTTTGATGGTCTAAACCACCCCCTTAAATGTTTATTTGTATTTTTGTAACACCTTGTATATCGCTCATTTTTAATTTATTCAATAAACTAGAAGATTTAAAAAAAAAACATTATAATAGGGTCCTTCTTTATATTCTGGCACTTTTTTAAGGGGATGATTAGACCATCAAACTGAACAACTTTCTCAATGGGACCAATGTCGAAATCGCGAATAAAAAAAACAACTGTTCCATAGAAAACTGAAACCCATAACCCATAGTAATCTCGACCCAATTGTATGGGACAGCAGATTTTTTTTTTCGCGATTTCGACATTGGACCCATAGAGAAAGTTGTTTAGTTTGATGGTCTGATCATGCTCTTAAAAAACTGTCAGCATATTAAGTTGGACCCTGTATAACTTATTTTATTAGTTACACATTAATTTTTTGAGCATGTTTCAATCACCGACGCTCTGTTCTGTATCACCACTGGTGTATAATTTCCTAGATAGATCACTCAGTGATAGTGACACCGTGACACTTGGGTGTAATTTGTCACAAGTTTTGGACGAGGGTAGTTGTGATTCGGGCGATATCTCCACCAATTTGCGTTCCGACAGCTTATGAACGCTTATCTATGTGGTTTTGTAAAGGTACGTGTAGATTGACTGGAGGGACAGTAGTTGGATTACGTTGGGAACGTACCTAAGAAGAAGGATCTCCATAGAGTCCGCATAAATTTACGATTGTAGTTGGTCTCTTTTGTCTTATGACATACCTTTAATAGTAGAAGGAGATGGAACTATAGATATTTGTTTATGCGGCTTTTTTTTGAGCTAGTGTGTGTGAAAAGTGACCGTAAACATAAGGCCATATGTCACTGGGTGCCTTTTGTCCATACTACTTGACACCACACACTCAAACCTAAACGTCAAAAAAAGTGGACACTTTACAATTGGTATGGCTCACTCTAGTCTTAAAGAGAGATCCTTCCTCTTAGGAACGAACGAATGATATAGGTATATACATGGTTAGCTTGGAAAGTTCAGATCGGTACTTGTTGGAGCTGTTAAAGCTGAGTTTTTAAGGGCATATTACTGTTGGCGCGCTCCATACAAATGAAATCTGGTTATACAGGGTCTTTCTTAATATGCTGACAATTTTTAAGGGGATGATCAGACCGTCAAACTGAACAAGTTTCTCTGTGGCACCAACATCGAATAAGCGAAAAAAATCTGCTGTCCATTTGGCTCAAGTAGGTTTGCAGTTTTGTATGGAACAGAAGAATTTTTTTCGCGATTTCGATGTTGGTACCATAAGGTTGTTCAATTTGACGGTCTGATCATCCCCTTAAAAAAGGGTCATCATATTAAGAAGGACCCTATATTTTCAATACTAACCAATTAAAGTCAGTGAAATTTTTCAGAAACAATCTCGAAAGTAATCTCTATGCATATCTATCTTGACAGTTAAAATGTATGGTTTTAAAGTTACAGTGCCTCAAAGATTTCAATACAAATCTTAAATTAATCCTTGCATTGAAACTGTATATTTGAACGAAAATCTGACAAGATACAAGCATAGTGATTACTTTCTAGATTGTTTCTGAAAAATTTCACTGACTTCAATTGGTTAGTATTGAAAATATCACCAGACTTCGTTTGTATGGAGCTCGCTCCGAATTGTATTCCCTTAACAACGAATTTGTTCGAAGCTCGGCGGTGAAGGATAACATTGAGAGGAAAATCTACATGATAAAACTTTCGACGCGAATAACACGCTCCTTTCCACGCGCGACCTCTTTTTTAAACAAAAATGTGGTCATTAAATTCCATGCTGTACTGAACCAAGCTATACAAGGTGTTACAAAAGTAAAAATAAATATTTCAAACTTTTAAGGGGGTTGTTTAGACCATCAAACTGAACAACTTTCACTATGGGACCGACATCGAAATCGTGAAAAAATAAATCAGCTGTCCCATACATTTAGCTCGAGTAGAATTGTAGTTAAGTATGTAACATCAATTTTTTTTTTCGCGATTTCGATATTGGTCCCATAGAGAAAGTTGTTCAGTTTGATGGTCTAAACCACCCCCTTAAATGTTTATTTGTATTTTTGTAACACCTTGTATAAAACTAAAATAAGATGGCCGAGCAACGTTATACGTTATTCACCCTACGCGGCGCCAGTTTATGTTGGTTTTCCATAGCTTGATGTGTCACCACCTACTAAAATTATAACACCAACGTAGTTAATAAGTGATCAGTACGTAAGTTCCCACTATATTTATAATAGGTATAGTTAAAAGTTAGGGTGCAAAGAGAGAGTCTCCCCTAGCGACTAAACCAAGCAGTCAGCCTCGACACGACTATTGCTGACCGTTAGCCAGCCAGTCGGTGATTGTCATGGTATATAGGGCTCTTCTTAATATGCTGACACTTTTTTAAGGGGATGACTAGACTGTCAAACTGAACAACTTTCTCTATGGCACCAACATCGAATCGAAAAAAAACTGCAAACCTACTCGAGCCAAATGTATGGGATAGCAGATTATTTTTCGCGATTTCGATGTTGGTCCCATAGAAAAAGTTGTTCAGTTTAACGGTCTGCATATTAAGAAGGACCCTGTATAACTAACACTAACACGAAAGAAGAAGACCCCACAGCGTATGTCTGCGAGGTCGTTGCCTAATGTAAAGCCTCTCTAACTCCTTTAAGTAAGTATAGATCGAACAAGGGAGGTGTGATCCCAGTTCGATATCTCAGCCAATTTACGTCGTGACAGTGAATTAAGCTTATCGTCTTGTTTGCTTGCTAGTTTGGAGTATAGGATTAGTTTTGTGCTCTAATACATCATCAAACAATACCAATATCAGAGTCATTTTCGATATCAGTATTGAATTATAGATTATCGTGGTATGGTCATGTAATACGAAGAGACGAGTGTCATATTACGAGACGAGTGTTAACTATGAATGTGGATGGCTGCGGTAGGAGAGGAAGGCCGGAGAAAAGATGGATGGACTGTGTGAAAGATGATATGCGTAAGAAAGGAGTGAGTGCTGAAATGACGGCTAAGAGAGATGAATGGAAGAGGATGACATATTGCGCCGACCCAAAATAATGGGAAATGGGCAAGAGAATGATGATATCGATATCAGTATTGATATCAGTAGAATTATGATTAAAAATTTTTTTCTTACACAAAGACAGTGACGTTCATAATTGCAATACTTACAAGAAATAAAATAAAATAGTATTCCCAAATTTTCGATTCAGTAAGGTCAGCAGGTCTTTCATGGGGCACTGTATACGCTATAATAATAATAATAAAATACCAGAGGATATTCTAAACTTGTCAGATCAAAAGTTTAAGTCCCATGTGAAGCAAGTCCTCTGTAAATAAGCTTACTATTAAACTCGATGATTATAATTATAGCAAATGCTCACGACTATAGTCAGAGATATTCTGAAACCTCAGAACATCCACGATTCACCAGTAGTACCGAAACTCTGTCCAGTGTGACGGGGGGTGAGCCCGTCGCCACTTGTAATGGACAGTGGGTACAATAGATGCCTCGAAATTTAAGCATGCAGGTTTCCTCACGATGTTTTCCTTCACCGAAAAGCCAGTGGTGTTACAAATCGTACATAAATTCCGAAAAACTCATTGGTACGAGTCGGCCTGGACGGGGATCGAACCATCGCCTCCTGCACGGCAGGCAAGGTTACTCGTCACTGGACCACCACGGCTTTAAATAATGAATGACCAAAATATCTGGTCTTGACAATGTTACACTATGTATCTACTTCAAGATTGTATTTTTAATGTGTACTTTGTATATTTTGTTTCGTTTAAAGAATGTGTGATGTCGAGTTTCCTGCCGGAGCTTCTCTACAACGGAACACCTCCGGAAGCGGTGGTAGAGTTAAAAAAATGACTACAGAATGCTGTGTGACATTATTATGAATAATATTTTGAATTTGACTGATTTAGTCTGAATTTCTTGCTATGCGGATTCCGTCACATAAGTGGGGCGTTATATTCTACCTAGAACACATGTAAAATCAAATGAAACTATGATCATTTGGCTAATGAGAACACTTCAAAGCGCCCCGTGTGGTTCGTTACAGAGTATTTCAGTTCGCTAGTCAATAGTATAGCTAGGTAGCTACTGCTTCGGTACTGAATGGAAATAGCTGCTACTATCAAAGTTCCAACATTGATTAGTCTAAGGCTTTTGATGGTGTTTGGATGTTTTAAGTGTTAAAGGATAGAACTTTTTTCAAATTCTTCGTATCGAAAGGCTGCATTGGGAAATTCCGATTAAGAAAGTAAGTAAGTTCAAAGCCTGTTGGGTCTCATTGCAGGGCAAAGGCCTATCTCCGCTCACAGGTGTCAGAGGGAGTAGGCCATACTCTACCACGCGGGCCCAGTATTCAAAATAGATTTGACGTCATTTTGACTCTACCACCGCGCCGGAAGGTGTTTCGTTCCAGAGAAGATGCGGCCAGAATCTCTACAATACAAATCTTTTAAACAAAACAAAATATACAAAGTAAAATGACAATATTAGCTAGCGTAACATTGTCTAAACCAGAAATTTTTATGCATTTTTAGCAGTTTATAGTGAACTTGGTAGAGGCAATGTACGGAACGGAATACTGCATATTTATGAAATTGTAGATTCTATAATTATACAGGGTGTAAGTGACAGCCTAGCAAATACTGAAACGGTGAACACAGACCATCAAACTGAACAACTTTCACTATGGAGCTTACCTCTGGAAACGCGAAAAAAATCTGCTGTCCCATACATTTGAGTCAGGTAGGTAAAGCAGTTTTGTATGGGACAGCAGATTTTTTTTCGCGTTTCCAGAGGTAAGCTCCATAGTCAGTGGCGGATTTACAAATTTTCAAGGTATAGGCTAAATAGTTTTTGCCGCCCTTGCCTCTACAATTGTCATCTCATACATTATTTTTAGAATGCAACAATTTCGTTGAAATTGCACGTAAAATAATTTTTTGGTATATTTTTGAGCTAATCGAAGCTCAATCATGTATGGGCGGGGTAATGTAGGTATGGGCTATTTTCACAATAATGAACATTTTTTACACAACAATAATATTATTTTGCTTGACTTAAGACTATCTCGCTATTACTGTTTAAGATTTTATTGAATTCCAATCGAATTTTCTGAAGCTAGTGCATGTGAAACACATAATAGTCGATACATAAGATTGAAATCGGTAAAATTATTCATTATATTCGAATAAAAATCGAAAAATTATATACCACCCATCCAGTTCATAGCCTCCAACCAGTAGTAGGACTAGCATGTATGGGTTGTTAGTGGGAATAGGGGAATATATTTTCTACAATTTCGCTCTTTTCACTCATAAAAAGTGTGGGCAAAGGGCACAGAGGCGAGAGGCCGATTACTGGTTGAGGGGCGGCGAACTAGCTGCTTTACTCTATCTGTAAGATATCAGAAAACCGTCATGGAAAAAACTTTTTGATTTCTATGAAGCAAAAAAAAAAAAATTCGGTCCCCAAATTTGCCGCCCCCAAAATCTGCCGCCCTAGGCTCGAGCCTACTCAGCCTGCTGGTAAATCCGCCACTGTCCATAGTGAAAGTTGTTCAGTTTGATGGTCTGAGTTCACCGTTTCAGTATTTGCTAGGCTGTCACTTACACCCTGTATGTAGTAAATAATAAATAAATATCTTGGACATTGTCACACAAATTATCTAGTCACATTGAAAGTACCAGAATCTAGCCTGGACTTGTATTATGAAAACTAGACAACGATATAGCATACATATATAGATACAAACATCGAGACTCGGGTACAAATATTCATATTCATCATACAAATATTTGTCCCTTACGGGATTCGAACCCACGACCCTCGGCACAGCAGGCAGGTTCACTACCAACTGTGCTATCGAAATGTAGTGATGGTGATGATGATGGTAACTTTTCTCTTTCGATACGGCGACAGGTAGAAACTTTGATAAATTAAACCTGAAGTCAGACTGAGCAAATCTTGTCAGTTTCACGAAGCGCACACCCTGCAAAATTAGCTATAATTTATAGGTGTTCCAACCGTGTCACGCTCGTTTCCCGCTTACTAAGGCTAAAGGTAGTAAGCTCATCAGTCATTCTTAGAGATGGGATTCCACACTAAGTACCCGGCATCGGGTAAATTATTGTGTTTACCCTCAAACTACACAACATAATTATCGTTGGCTAAAGTGTCAAACCTCGTAACTCCATTTTATTTTTCAAATTACATTTTATACAATGTTATTACTAATTTCTGAATGCATCCATGGCACATCTTTAATCCTTTTAAAAAGCCATTACAATTTAAAATGATAAATAGAAAACCACATAACTCTGGGCTGCCATTTTACAAGGTGAAGTTTTATGTGCCTCCTGTAAAATTTGATGTAATGGAGTTACGAGGTCTGACACTAGTAGTAGGGATTCGCCGTTTCTGGACCAAAGTTCCTGGGCCAATCAGAGGCCTCCACGTGTCCATCGTTTTTTGCTGCACGTGAATTAAAAGCGCGAATCAAAGTAATTGGCCCGCTATAAACTTTATATTAAAGTAATCCGCGGGTGATATCAAACCGCGAATCAAAATAATTGGGGCGCTATAAAGTTGATATGAAAGTTATTCGCGGGCGATATCAAATTAATTCCCGATTTCAATCAATGAATTCGCGGGGTAACATTTATAAATGTAGTAGTAGGGATTCGCCGATTCTGGACTACTTGATGTATGTTATGCGGTTTTTATATCAAATTTATTTGAGGTACACATTCAGGGTGGTCCTCGCGATGTTACCTGCGTGAGATTTAAGGTTTTTTTTTTTCAAAGCGGCCAAACACAATGAGGTGATCTATTGTTTAAGGGTATTCTTAAGACCGTCCGTTACAGGCTTCGACAAGAAACCGACTCATCAAAGAAGCTGGGAACTATTGTACATTGATAAGCGTGGTATTTACAACGATTCTTTAGAATTATTTCTTAATAGTGTTTCTTGGGCAATAGCGTACACGTTTTAACAAGAAATCGACTTCTTAAGTGTCTCCATAAAATGCATGTTTGTGCAAGTTATTTATTGTTCAATGACCATCTATAAAATGTTGCACTCGCTGATGTTCGAGTAAAGTATTATGCAGATTGCGAATATTGTTATTTTTAAAAAGAAATAGGTTTTTTAGGTATAAAAATTTATTTAAAAAATATAGTTTTCAACATTTCAGATATTAGTAAATCATTATACAAAGCGTCATCATCTGAAAACATTTTAATAAAGTTAGACATCGAGATACCCTTATATCTAAAGTGAATGTATACTAAACAATATAAACCACAAACTGAACTTAAATAGTGTTGTATTACTTTACTATTGTAAATACTTCTTTTCGTATTTCTCTCCAAAAAAGTAGCATGATAACCAGTTGGCTTTCGACCAAAGGAATCAAAATATTCCCCCACGCCGTCAACATTTATAAAAATAGCGACCCAATGAGAACCAGGCTTTGTATCAGGATCCAAATTACTAATCAGATAACATGGTAAATGGACCCGTACTGGTATTCGATTGGCTGCAAAAACATTAAATTCCAGACGTGAATCAACTTTTTTCATACATTTTTGAATATCTTGTGTATTCATTTTACCTATTCTATTCAAAACGAATTAATAACGTTTATTTACTAAACATTTGAAGCTTACATCAGTGATGATAAACGCTAATTAAAAATACATAGTGGTGTTTAGCATTTATATTTATTTTACACTTAACTATTGTAGTCTATAATAACATCACGGTTTTTATTTATTTCAATAACACTGTCAAATTCAGCGTATATCATACAGTTTACAGTTGTTTCAAGAGATTTATCAAATCGAACTTCCAATCGAACACTACCACGTTTTATTATATTCCAATGAGACTGTGCGTTTGCGCATAAATCAGGAGTCATATCAAAAGCCATTAAACAATATCCATTTGCAAAACTTTCTTTCGAGATTGAATTTCCATCATTCAGGAAATGAATACCTGTTCCTGAGAATAAAGTGTGATATGCACTTGTAAATACATTAGTACTAAAAGATGTTTGTAATGTTCTTGATGGTATTTGATGGCCGTCTACATATAAGCTAAATAAATTAACACCGTGATTACTAAAGTTAAAGGGATTTGTATTAAGACTACCATTGAATGCTCCATTATTTACGAACCCAACTACACATCGCTTAGGTACTTGACCCAGAAATATATTGTCTATGGCTTTTCCTTGAATTCCTGCTGGAATTGTTAATACTTTTACTTCTGCACGTGTAATCGGATATTTTGCAGTTGTGGTGGCTAATACTTTTTCATGAGCAAGTAATATTGATGGGTTTATTCTAGCTTTGCGCATTATAAGAGAAGCAGTAGAAATGTGAACGTTGAATTAAGTAGATCACATTTGATCGCGGTTTCAATTAAATTAATTCAGGTATAATAAAGTTTATCCGTGGGTTATATTAAATTAATACGTGTTTTAATGATATTTTAAGACCGTCCCTTTATTGTTATTGAAGTTGGAAACTACTAAGAAAAAGGAGGTGGTCGAAGGCTGTCCGAAAGTTCTGTATTTCTTTTAATAACGCCGCTTGAGCTTGCACAAACATGCTTTTTCCTTTAGCCTACATTAGGAGCCGTTTCTTTCTCAATATGCAAACAATGGGTGAATACCTGTCTATTGTTATCTGTTAAAATAGGTACGTCATATTTAATGCGTTGCCCAACCTTTTTTTTTTTCTTCATGAAAACAGATACCGCTCTTTTGTTGTGCCCTTTATTTAAATGAAATATTATTTCTTTAAATGTGCAAGATGCATGTTTGTACAGGTTCTCTTTTAAACATGTTGGTGCAGGTTTTTGCTGTTTTGGTTACCGCGCGTCTTTTTTTCTAATGGGTGGTCCATTGTCTTCGATCTATAAAAGCGGACTTCGTTCCAAACAGATGCATCAGTGTTCTCTACGCAGTTCTGTTGACAACAGTAGTTCTTCAAAGTTATAGTAAAGTTATCTTGTGCAGTGTGAGTGAGCCAGAATAAAAAATGGATGTAAGTATTTTTATTTAATTCACTTGTCTTATTTCTTTTCTATTGTGTGTTCTGTGTTTTGTGTCTTTAATTGTGTTTTCACTGTATTACTTGTTTTGCATATTATTGGTCAGTTATTGATGATTTGTTCTTGGTAGTTGTAACAATGTTTCTGACCACCCTGAAAGGGATTACCGTTGTGAGAATATGTATGTATGTTTTGTACCCTTAGTACATTGGTTAAGGCTAGGTAGTGCTTAGTGAAATATCTAAGAATATTTAATTTATTGCTTAATGTATTGTTTCAGTTTTCGGAAAATACTTTCAAACCGTACTATTACGCAACTCCTGATGAAGCTAGTGAGGAGGAGGGAACGCTTGGTGTCAAAGGCAAGCAAGCAATTGCTAGGAAGAGATCTGCCAACGACATAGACCGATTTTTTGAGAAGCAAAAAAAGAAATTGAAGATAAAAAAGAAGTCGTCCAGTGTGGCTCGAAGCTCTTCCGGAGGAGTGGCGTATATAACATCCAACAATGATGAAGGAGCAGATGCATCTCACCTCATTAAAATTGAAGTATATGATTTAAATAAAATAAAAAACGTTGCACCATCGGAGCAATGGAAACTCGCTGATGTTCGAGTAAAATATTATGCAGATTGCGAAGAGGATAAACATCTACAAAGTGCTCGCGATGTAATATTTAATATTACTAAATTATTAGCATCCAAGCAGGATTGTTCTAATTATTTTATAGATAATGACAAGACTAATAAGAAATATAGTGACTGAAGTGATACGAAATAGTGACTGGAGTGATACGAAATAGTAACTGAAGTGATATGAAATAGTAACTGAAGTGTTTGTTTAGGTTTAATATTAAGTTCTTATAATTATTGTGTATTATCATAAACAAAACATCACCATGGACATTTTGAACTGTGATGACTACGATCTTGAACTCGACCAGCTTTGTGAAGATGTTGAAAGAGAGAACAACGATGACATGCAACTGTACGACGTATGTGAAAATCTAAGTCAACATCAGTACAACACGTGAGTATTATTTTTTAGCTTGTATTAACGTGTTCTTGAGTTTTTTGAGTTCAGGGTGAAAGACATAATATATTGTTTGATCCTGTTGTAACGTGTATTTCAAGTACCTGCTATACTTTTTTTGTTTTATAACACCCCAAAACCTTTCTAAAGGAAGTGGTTGGGGAACTTTTAAGTATTTAAACAGAGGGTTCTCTGTCATTGAACTCATTGATCCTGTGACTCTTGTACTTGTATCACAATTTATCCAAAAATGTTTTCGATTCATAAAAGTAATAGATTAACTCCACATGAGATTGCAACGTTAAGCAAATCTTTAATTATAAATAAAATGCACCGTTCAATAAGAATGTGGTACATAGAAAACGTGTTACCTATCTCCATGATAAAAGACCCAGATATAATACCATATTTTACACCATGTAATGGACATAGTAATATGGAAACTAAAAATGATTCTACATCGGATGAAATAGATGGAGTTTTCATAATGCAGGCGTATTGCTTAGGGTGTCAAAAAGAGTTCAGTTAGTATCTAAACCATATAATTTTCATGATTTAACTGTACAATGAAATCATAATATACTCATGATTATTTTTATTTTACAGATCTTCGCAAGATGGAGGAGGATTAAAGAGACGTACAACGACTTCGGAGATAGAAGAGCGCCCACCGACAAAGAAATATGGTCCTTCGACTTCGTATTACGATGCAACTACACCACCGCAAGCGTCGGAGACTAATGTAAGTACAGAAAATAATGATAAAATTGAATGTTCTGTGTGTCATGTGCGTGTGTCAAGGAAATATTTTGTAAACCATTTAAAGAGCAACAAACACAAAAACAATGTTTTAACGTCTGATAGGGAATTTTCTAACGTACAGTTAATCGAAAGTGTATTCGGAAATAGAGTTGTTACTTATAGAATATTACCTGATAGTGTCCAATCATTCGAAACGCCTGAACTGTTTTTACAAAACGTTAAAGACCGAATTTTTAAATTATTAGAACGTTCAATTATTGATCAAGTTGTAATTAAAGTTAATTTGATTCTTAATGCGAATTTCACTCAAGAGACAAAACAGCTAAATAACACGTTTGATTTTCAAATAAGTAATTATGTTGTTTCTACTGGTGATGATAAAAATATTATTTTTTCATTGCTTAGTAATGAAATTTTAAACAAATTTTCAAATTTTGAGAGGAAAGATAGTGGATGGAGTTTAGTTAAAATAAATCATGTAGATTTGAACATCAACAAATTTAACCCATTATGTGGTTCTTCATACATCGACTTGCCAGTAGACATAAAAAATAAAAAAGCCGTGATTAATGTACAAAATAAGGATCATGAATGCTTTCGTTGGGCTGTATTATCCGGATTATATGAAACAAAAGATAATAAACATACTAACAGGGTAAATTCTTACGCGATTCATAAAAATAAATTGAAATTTGGAAATCTTCCTTTCCCAATCAAAATAAATGATGTTTATAAATTTGAAAAACTGAATGATGTAAGTGTTAATGTTTTTGGTCTAGATTATAATTCCGAAAGTAAAAAACACAGCGTTGTGGGTCCGTTACACTTTACGAAATGTAGGAAAACTAAGCATTTAAATTTATTATACATTACCGAAGGTAACAGAGGACATTATTGTTATATCAAAAATTTATCTCGATTGGTATCTAACCAATTAACGTCATCAGAACATGCACTCCATATTTGTGATGGCTGTTTATTACATTTTACATCACTTAACAAATTAGTGAAGCATCAGGAAAATGATTGTTTCCATGTGTGCACAAATTTACCTTCTCCACAAGATACAAAGAAAAATTGGTTTAATGAATTGACCCCCTCCAGCCAAATTTCTTTCAATAATTATGAACGTAAATTACGACTACCGTTTGTTGTATATGCCGATTTCGAAGCATTTTTAAACCCAATTCAAACTTGTTCTGACAACCCAAATAAATCGTCAACTACTAATGTTCAAAAACATGAAATGTACAGTTTTGGGTACTATATCAAGTGTTCTTATAATGATTCCCTATCAACGTACAGAACTTATACAGGTAAAGATTGTGAACAAACCTTCATGAAATTAATTAAAAATGACTTAGAAATCATTTGCAAAAAAAATGCTTTTGTTAAACCCCCATTACCTTTAACAAAAGCAAATAATGCTAACATCGCCCAAAGTACTGTTTGTTTTATTTGTACACAAAATTTAAATGGTAATTCTACTATTTCATATAATTGGCATACTGGTTTATATGAAGGGATTGCTCATCCTTCGTGTTGTGAAAAATACAAAACACCTAATTTCATACCAATATTTTTCCACAACTTAAGCAACTATGATGCTCATTTTATAGTGCATGGACTAAGTTTTGAAGATGGTGACATAGAAGTTATCCCTGAGAACAAAGAGAAATATATTTCTTTTTCGAAAAAATTGCATATTAATAACCATTCAATGACGTTGAGGTTTCTTGATTCATTTAAATTTATGTCTAGTAGCCTTGACAAATTAGCTAAAAATCTAACATCCCAACAATTCAATGAGTTGAAATTAATTTTCCCAAACGAAGAAGACTTTAAAAGATTAATACGTAAAGGTGTCTATCCATATGAATTCATGACATCATTTGAATCGTTAAAACTAACTTCACTTCCCCCTCGCGATAAATTTTATAGTTCTCTGACAGATAATCACATATCAGAAAACGATTACCAACATGCTATTGATGTGTGGAATCATTTTGGTTGTCAGAACATGGGTGATTATTCCGATTTATACTTAAAAACAGACGTTTTATTATTAACTGATGTGTTTGAAAATTTTAGAAACGTGTGTCTTACAACATATGGATTAGATCCTTCTCACTATTACACAGCACCAGGATTAAGTTGGGATGCCATGTTAATTATCACTAAAATTGAATTACAACTTTTAACTGACATTGATAAAATTGCTTTCATCGCAAATAATATCCGGGGTGGTATATCACAATGCAGTAATAGATATGCAAAAGCGAATAATAAATTTATGCCAGAATACGATCGAAACTCTCCTTCTTCATTTCTCATGTACCTGGATGCAAATAATCTTTACGGTTGGGCTATGTCTCAAAGCCTTCCTACTGGCAAATTTGAATGGGTCGATGTAAATACAGATTACAATGTTTCGGACGATGCTGAACACGGTTTTATTTTGGAAGTTGATTTAGAATACCCAAACGATTTACATGACGATCACTCTGACTTCCCATTCTGTCCGGAAAATGTCTGTTTAGGTAACACAAAAGAAAAAAAGTTGATTCCTAATTTAAACAAAAAAACAAACTACGTCATTCATTATAGAAATCTAAAACAGTGCTTAAGAAAGGGATTACGCTTGCTTAAAATCCATAGAATATTGAAATTCGAACAATCAGCGTGGTTAAAAAGTTATATTGATCTTAACACTCGTATGCGTTCGTTAGCATCTTCTGATTTTGATAAAGATTTTTATAAACTGATGAATAATTCGGTATTTGGTAAAACGATGGAAAATGTAACTAAGCGAGTTGACGTTAAATTATTGAATCACTGGCAAAATCGTGGTAAAACTCAAGGGGTTCAATCTTTAATAGCTAGACCCGAATTCCACAGTTTATCAATATTCTCTGAGAATTTAGTTGCAGTACAGTTAAATAAAACAAAAGTCTTATACAACAAACCAATTTACCTGGGTTTTTGTATTTTAGATTTATCAAAAACATTAATGTATCAATTTCATTATGATTTCATGAAAACGAAATATCGTGAAAACCTTAAACTGCTTTACACAGATACTGACAGTTTAGTGTATCAAATTTTTACAGAAAACTTTTATCACGACATAAAATCAGATCTTAACTTGTATTTTGATACATCGGATTATCCCCTTAACAACGAATATGGTTTACCATTATTAAACAAAAAGCGATTAGGTTTTTTCAAAGATGAAAACAACGGTCAAATTTTTAAAGAGTTTGTAGGTCTTCGATCAAAAATGTACGCAATAGACGTTCAAGATAATAACATTATTGCTAAAGCAAAAGGCGTTAATAAATGTGTTACTAAAAAGTTTTGTCTCGATGATTATAAAAAATGTTTATTTGAAAAGAATATTCAACGCTGTGAAATGTTACGATTCAAATCAATAAAACACATAATATTTACTCAAAAAATTACTAAAATATCACTCTCACACAGCGATACAAAACGATATTTATTAGACAATTCTACTGATACTCTTGCGTGGGGTCATTATAGGATAGTAAAAACATCACCTATCGCGGAATCAATCGATTGAAAACGCTGATACAAAATAAACACACAGAACAAACAATGGTATTATTAGTTTCTGTACCATTATAGAAGTGTATGTCATTTGCTATTCGATGTATTTATGTGTCTTTTTAAAATTTCTTCTAGAATATAATAGCTATCCATTATTATTTTAAGATGTATAGTATATTTTTAGTTTACTTGTGTATATAATAATGTAATAGTTCAAATGCATGTTTTTTAATATCTAGCATTATTATTGAAATAAATGTAGAAGTAGTTCTTTGTAGATATTAATGTAATTTAATTTGTAAAATAAACAATTCATGAATTATTATCAATTTCTTTTTATTTTCATTATTCTTTCACCTGTTTTATTTAAAAGTAAGAACTTTGTTTAAAATGAATCATTCAAAACTTATTCGTCTTCAAACCAACACACAGTAAATTATTTTACTATGATTCATTTTTGCCATCCTTTCACAACTATTGTAGCTGGACCAAGTGGTTGTGGTAAAACTAAATTTGTAACAAATTTTCTAAACCATTGCAAAGAAATATGTGACGTAGAATTTCATGAAATAATATGGTGTTATGATGAAATGCAACCACTTTATAATCTAGAAAAAGTTAATTATAATCAAGGTGTTCCAGATTTGAATATGATTGATGGAAAGAAACCTAGACTTATTATAATTGATGATCTTATGAGAGAATCAGATGGTCGTATTGTTGATATTTTTACTAAAGGGAGTCATCACAGGAATCTGAGTGTATTTTATATTACTCAAAACTTATTCCATCAAGGTAAAGGTCAACGAGATATTTCTTTGAATTCTAGTTACATAATTTATTTTAAAAACCCGAGAGATAGAACACAAATACGATATTTAGCTCGTCAAGTTAATCCTGACAATTCAAAATTTGTTGAAGAGGCATATAAAGATTCAACTACGGAAGCTCACGGGTATATGATGATCGATCTCAAACAAAATACTGATGATATGTATCGTTTTAAAACTAAAATATTTCCATTTGATAACTACTGTACAGTTTATATTCCAAAGAAGGGGTATAAATATGATGTTAATCGACATATTTCATTCAGTTCTAAATAATGTCAGAACAGGAAACAACTAATCACAATTTCCTAAAAGCATTAAATACGATAAAATCAGAATACCGCGAAGCATTGTTAGAGGTTTGTAGCGACGAAGAAATAAAATATATTTGTGAATGCATTTTGAAAACATTTGAAAATAAAATTGATATAAAGGAGACCAAGGAATCTGTTATCAGTATATGTAAACTGAACTGTTTTTTCTCAAGTGATATCAAATAGAAATCAATCATAAAAGAACAGTATAAAATAATGATTGGAAGAGTAAAGACGCATCATGGACTATTAAAAGCACTACTCAATCTCAAACCCAAATATCGAGACGCATTATTAAAAATTTGTGGAGAAGACGAAATAAACTGCATAAGTGAGTGTATATTCAACGTTTTAAAGGGCAAAGTACCGTTAAAAGATAAAGATAAATCTATACTGAAGAAACACAAGAACGTTCTTAGAAAGTTAATAACCAAAAGCAAAAACAAAACTAGGAGGCGTTTAATAGTTCAGAAGGGTGGTGCGTTTCTGCCTATCATATTAGGTGCAGTTCTTTCTACATTAATAAATACAATAACCAAGTAAAATGGAGAATACAAAGAAAATGATACTTGTTGATCCAAGTGTAATAGAAAATCTGAAAAAAAGGGAGACTTCTAGTGATGATACCCTTTCACGGTTGGATAAGGAAATGGATAAAATTATTAGTAGTAAATTGGATGATCGTGAAAAATGGTCTTTATACTATCAAACACTTCAGCGATATTTTCACTTTAGTGATCAAAACAAATTACCATTAAAATTATCGATAGTTAGTGATGTTGTCGATAAAATAAAACATGAGAAAGTTGATGCACAAACACAAACCGAACCAGTAGAAAGAGAGGTTTCTTCAGAAGAAGATGTGTTGCACGTATACGATCATGCTTATTTGCTAAGATTAATACCGAAAACATTCAAGCAAAAGGGTCAATTTTTATTAGATTGTATTTTAAAAAATCCAGATAAAATCAAATGGGATAATAAAGGTACTATCATTATTAACAATAAAATTATTCCTAACAGTAATATTGTTGATTTAATTAATGACATATTAAGAAAATTAAAAAGACCAAAACCTTTAGCATGGGAAGAATTTGCAAAAACTTTGATTGATATTGGGGTACCCTTGTCATGCATTGGTAATCGTGAGACCCAAGAATACCTTAAAAACTATACTATAGAGCAATTAAAGGAGACTCCAACACGTACACCAGTATCGTCTAGAGCTAGAGAAAAAAGAAGAATCGATTGGGAAAGATGGACCCCCTATTGAACATAGAAGATATTTATTATGATGTTGCTCACCCAGCGGGGTACGGCAGCGTTAACAAACTTACTGAATCTATGAAAGGTAAAATGAACAAAATTCAAGTACAAGATTGGCTTCGATCACAAGAAACATACACATTGCATAAACCTGTGCATAGAAAATTTCCTAGGAATAAATATATTTTGTCTAATTTTAATGAACTTTGGCAAGCTGATTTGAGTGACATGCGAACTTATTGTCAATATAATGATGGTTTTAAATACATTCTGTGTGTTATTGATGTCTTCAGTAAATATGCTTTCGCAAGGCCACTGAAGAAAAAGAATTCAGAAACAATTAAAACATGCTTCGAAAGTATATTTGCTGAAGCAAAAGCTACTCCTAGACATATACAATCAGATAAAGGCACTGAGTTTGTTTCAAAAGACGTAAAGGGATACTTTAAAAGTAATAATATTAACTACTACACTACGAACAATCCTGATATAAAAGCCAGTATTGTAGAAAGGTTCCAAAGAACCCTAAAAATGAAAATGTGGCGCTATTTTACTCATAAAAATACATATCGATATGTGAATATCTTGCAAGATTTACTTAATTCATATAATCACAGCTATCATTCAAGCATAAAAATGAGTCCATGTGATGTTAATTCTAGCAATATTATGACCGTCTGGTGCAACTTGTATGATAGACCAAAAAATCGAAATAATATCTTGGAATCTCCAAAATTAGGTGTCGGTGATCATGTTAGAATTACTAAATATAAACATATTTTTCAGAAAGGATACGAAACAAACTGGAGTGATGAACTATTTGTAATATCTTCCATAATTAATAGAAAACCTAAGGTAGTATATACCCTGAAAGACCTGCAAAATGAGCCTATCGTAGGAACTTTTTATGAAAAAGAATTACAAAAAGTATTATATGACCCCACCATTGCATACAAAATTGATAAAATCCTGCGCACTCGCTATTCAGGTAACAGAAAGGAATTGTTTGTTAAGTGGAAAGGTTATCCTGACAAGTTTAATAGTTGGATACGCGCATCAGCATTAGAAAAATATGATTGAAGATAGTTTCTACATAACTTTGCTAAGTAATAGTTCAATGTCATATTTTCCTGATAATGTAACATCAAATTTTTTTACAAAATTACCTAAAACAATCAAACTAGAGGGGGAATGGGTGGTTGGACTGGTGGAATGTCACTATCCATGCACAATATTAAACGTTCAAGATCACGAGAATGTCATATACGTTAAGAAAAAGGAACATGTACCAATCGAATCTAATGAAGATCTGCGGAGCACATTGGACTACAAATCCCATATACCTGCTACGAACTATGATAGCATCGAAACATTTTTAAGTGCTTTCAATGAGAATAGCTTAATCAGAGATAAAGTAAAATTTCAATATGATGAAATATCAAAACTTGTAAAGGTCACAGCATTGAAGAAAAGTATAAGTAGCCTCAAACTTACCTCTCGACTTAGCTTACAACTCGGCTTTGAACCTAACACAAATATTATTCGCAGTGGTATAGGAAAATATCCTGTAAATTTGTATCTAGGTTTGCCATCACAACTTTTTATTTATTCTGACATAATTCAACCACAAATAGTAGGAGATGTCATGGCATTCTTATTAAGAATAATTCCATTAGATCCTTCAAAATACACATATGGTGCATATAAAATGAACACATTTTCCCCGGCTCATTATGTGCCTGTAATGCGCAGAGAGTTTGATATCATAGAAATAGATATAAGAACAAGTATAGGTGAAAGGGTACCATTTCAATTTGGAACTTCATCAATTAAACTGCATTTTAAACGAGTAAAGTGATTAAAAAACTATATTATGATGACTTGTCCCTATGAAAGATATTATTCTCATCAAGCTGGTTCAGGAGTTGGCATTATATATAAAGGCGCACCTCATCAACGTGGTCATGGTATTGGAAGTTTCCTAGGTGGACTATTCAGATCAGTGTTTCCACTTTTACAGAGTGGTGCTAAATTTGTTGGTAAAGAAGCATTAAATGCGGGAATGGGTCTTTTATCAGATATGGTGAGCGCACGCCCTTTAGATGAATCTATAAAAACGCGTTTGAAAACTGTTAGTTCAAACTTAAAAAGAAAGGCAGATGAAAAAATTGATTCAATCATGTCTGGTTCAGGATATAAAATTGTTAGACCAAGTAAGAAGCTAATCACTCTATCGAAAGCATCACAGCGAAGAGGTGTTCAAAAAATACGAAGAAAGCAGATTACCGATATTTTTTCAAAAATAAAATAAAATATGTCGTTTTTACACAACCACTCTTGTGAATGTATCAAATCAGAGCTAGACCTCTTTGCACTACCATCAACGCAAACCAGCATTGAAAGTGGACAGTGGATTCATTATAACCCTATATCATCATTAAGTGATGATGGACCCATTGAATTTTTGGTACCTGGCTCTGGTGATGATTACATCGATTTGTCACACACTCTTCTTTACATAAAAGCTAAAATATTAAACCAAGATTTAACCTCCATTGCTGCAGCAACCGCAGTAGCACCTGTAAATAATTGGTTGCATTCACTTTTTAATCAGGTAGATATTTACATGAACCAAAAACTTGTGTCTCCACCAAATAATACTTACGCATATCGTGCATATATAGAGACTTTACTTAATTATGGTCCAGCTGCTAAAGAGTCTCATCTTACTTGTGGGTTGTGGTATGAAGATACAGCGTCAAACATGGATTCATGTGACGCTACAAACAAAGGATTTACGAAAAGACAAAGCATTGCAAAAGAAAGTAACACAATTGAAATGATTGGGCATTTACATGCAGATATATTTAATCAAGAAAAGTTTTTAATTAATGGTGTGGAATTGCGTGTGAAATTAGTACGTACTAAAGAAACTTTCAATCTCATGTGTTCATCGTCAGATACTAAATTCAACGTTCACATTTCTACTGCTTCTCTTATAATGCGCAAAGCTAGAATAAACCCATCAATATTACTTGCTCATGAAAAAGTATTAGCCACCACAACTGCAAAATATCCGATTACACGTGCAGAAGTAAAAGTATTAACAATTCCAGCAGGAATTCAAGGAAAAGCCATAGACAATATATTTCTGGGTCAAGTACCTAAGCGATGTGTAGTTGGGTTCGTAAATAATGGAGCATTCAATGGTAGTCTTAATACAAATCCCTTTAACTTTAGTAATCACGGTGTTAATTTATTTAGCTTATATGTAGACGGCCATCAAATACCATCAAGAACATTACAAACATCTTTTAGTACTAATGTATTTACAAGTGCATATCACACTTTATTCTCAGGAACAGGTATTCATTTCCTGAATGATGGAAATTCAATCTCGAAAGAAAGTTTTGCAAATGGATATTGTTTAATGGCTTTTGATATGACTCCTGATTTATGCGCAAACGCACAGTCTCATTGGAATATAATAAAACGTGGTAGTGTTCGATTGGAAGTTCGATTTGATAAATCTCTTGAAACAACTGTAAACTGTATGATATACGCTGAATTTGACAGTGTTATTGAAATAAATAAAAACCGTGATGTTATTATAGACTACAATAGTTAAGTGTAAAATAAATATAAATGCTAAACACCACTATGTATTTTTAATTAGCGTTTATCATCACTGATGTAAGCTTCAAATGTTTAGTAAATAAACGTTATTAATTCGTTTTGAATAGAATAGGTAAAATGAATACACAAGATATTCAAAAATGTATGAAAAAAGTTGATTCACGTCTGGAATTTAATGTTTTTGCAGCCAATCGAATACCAGTACGGGTCCATTTACCATGTTATCTGATTAGTAATTTGGATCCTGATACAAAGCCTGGTTCTCATTGGGTCGCTATTTTTATAAATGTTGACGGCGTGGGGGAATATTTTGATTCCTTTGGTCGAAAGCCAACTGGTTATCATGCTACTTTTTTGGAGAGAAATACGAAAAGAAGTATTTACAATAGTAAAGTAATACAACACTATTTAAGTTCAGTTTGTGGTTTATATTGTTTAGTATACATTCACTTTAGATATAAGGGTATCTCGATGTCTAACTTTATTAAAATGTTTTCAGATGATGACGCTTTGTATAATGATTTACTAATATCTGAAATGTTGAAAACTATATTTTTTAAATAAATTTTTATACCTAAAAAACCTATTTCTTTTTAAAAATAACAATATTCGCAATCTGCATAATACTTTACTCGAACATCAGCGAGTGCAACATTTTATAGATGGTCATTGAACAATAAATAACTTGCACAAACATGCATTTTATGGAGACACTTAAGAAGTCGATTTCTTGTTAAAACGTGTACGCTATTGCCCAAGAAACACTATTAAGAAATAATTCTAAAGAATCGTTGTAAATACCACGCTTATCAATGTACAATAGTTCCCAGCTTCTTTGATGAGTCGGTTTCTTGTCGAAGCCTGTAACGGACGGTCTTAAGAATACCCTTAAACAATAGATCACCTCATTGTGTTTGGCCGCTTTGAAAAAAAAAAACCTTAAATCTCACGCAGGTAACATCGCGAGGACCACCCTGAATGTGTACCTCAAATAAATTTGATATAAAAACCGCATAACATACATCAAGTAGTCCAGAATCGGCGAATCCCTACTACTACATTTATAAATGTTACCCCGCGAATTCATTGATTGAAATCGGGAATTAATTTGATATCGCCCGCGAATAACTTTCATATCAACTTTATAGCGCCCCAATTATTTTGATTCGCGGTTTGATATCACCCGCGGATTACTTTAATATAAAGTTTATAGCGGGCCAATTACTTTGATTCGCGCTTTTAATTCACGTGCAGCAAAAAACGATGGACACGTGGAGGCCTCTGATTGGCCCAGGAACTTTGGTCCAGAAACGGCGAATCCCTACTACTGACACTTTAGTCGACGATATGCATATTCTACACATTTTCCCCATTGACTTGTTTGTATTTAGTGTGATTCCGATTTATTTTGGACCATCTTATTTTAAAAGTTTATAACAGGTGTCAACAGGTGTAAACTTAAATGTGTTACATACATTAGTGGGTAATTCAGACCATTATTAAACTGAACAACTTTCAATACGCGACCAACATAGGTAGAAATCGCGATAAAAGTTGTTTATTCCATATAAAATGTCATTTGATATTAGACCCAAGTGTGTGGAACAGCAGGTTTTTTCGCGATTTGAAAGTGGTGTGTCTTACAGTACCTAAAAGTTATTCAGTTTGAAGGTCTGCATGAATCGGATGGTCTGCAAGATAGGAAGCACTCCCTTTAATTTGTTACACATTTAAATTTACACCCTGCATATTTCTCTCACTCTCACTCACTTAGAATCGCATTTGCTTAAAGGACCCTTTAGACCTGCAATTTATCGCATGACGCCAAATCGCAAACGAGGTGGCTCCCCACAACCAGGAGCACGCGCTCCTTTTTGGCTGAGCATGGGTTTGCGATCATGCGATCTGCGTTTACACTTGCGATTTGGCTAACAGGTGATTAGTTTTGCAGGTCTAAAGCAGGCTTCTGTCTTCTAGACAGTGCGAGCCCGATCTACGAAGTGTACACACGGTGACACATCAAGCTACGCAAAACCAATATAAGCTGGCCGCGCGTAGGATGACTAAAATATAACGTCGCGCGGCCAGCTTATTTTGGTTATGCGTAGCTTGATGTGTCGTCATGTGTATATAGTGTGCTTCCGCGATCGCTTCAAACACTAAGCTCTACCTGGGTTAAATAAGGTACATTTACATCCAGCACAATTTTAAATGATCAGCTGTAGATTGTACGCATTACAGCAGAAACACCGCTGCAATATGTTCCGCATAAGCGGCACTAATTCGTTTTGCACTGTTCCAACCCGCTGCGCCCCGACCGCGATGTGATTACGTCTACCTAAGTCACTAATCAGTCTAAGCCGGTTGTAACAATTTCCAAACATTGACAAGGCTCGATTTTATAATTTACCTAGTGGACACCCTGAAGAATGCAGGATTTCATCATTAGCCCTTATTCGTCTCACTGCAGGGCTGTCTTCATGGAGGCGATTATACAAAGTGTTAATGAATAAGCGCAAAACCTCATACACCCCAACTGATTTATAACAAAATAATTAGATTGAAACAATAATTTCATTATTAAGATAGTTAAATTTAAAGTTATTTGCATTTTAAGTTTTCAGGCAAAAATTATTTGTCATCATTTCAGCAATGAATAAAAGCGCTAACGTGCTCATGGATACATTTTAAGAATCTAGTTTTAGTAGTAAGTAGGGTGATAGTGCCCTTGCGGTGGGTTGAGATCGAGTCCAGTAAATTTTAAATTTTACAAACAAATTATTTAATATTTTGAAAAAAATTACTTATGTTAAAAACTTGATAATTAGATTTTGCTCTCGATTCTAAACAAACTACTTTCTAGTTTTGCGTTATTTCATTAACACGTTGTATGGGCGTCAGTCCACCAGTATGGTAGAACCGTTTGAGAGCAGTCGCTAAGTATAACGTATAGTAAAGTAAGAAAAACTCATTACTACAAGGCAAGTCGTCAGTGCGCATTTTAACCCGGAATCTCTCTGCCCGGAGTGTTCATACATCTCCGCAACGCGCCACCGATGCATTTTTTTAAATGTTACTTCGTTAAATTAACCCTTTGATCTTATGTGATGTGGTTCCAAGTTTCACGAAAATGCTGTCACTATACAAAAGAGCACATTTCAAAGCAAACTCTTTTTCTTTGGAACTGCGGCTGTCGCAAATTACAGGGTGTGTAGGGCAATGGCAGTTTTCCTTTGGCATTACGTATATAGTCCTTTATGCAGTGCCGGTTTAGGGCAGTGCTGGATCGACCCCCTTCGTCCATTCATAGGTTTTACTAGGAATTATTTAAGGACATTAAGTTTTAAAGATATATGAATGAACAAAGAAATGAAAAAAGAAAGAAATAGAAAAAGACAGATAGAAGAAGAAAATGAGGAAGAAGAAAGGATTTGATTAGAAATTATGTAATTTGCTGTTTGATAATCAATAAGCATAGCATATGCTCACGACTATATTCCCCGAGGGGGTAGTCAGAGACCAATAAAGATAATATGGATAAATCGGAAGGGCGGCGGTCCGCCCCGGGCCTCCAGTCCTGGTGGGCCTCCAAATCTCGAGAAGCTTATTAAGAAAATTAGCTTTTTAAGCATGTAAGAGGCTGTTTGGAGTTGGAGGCAAAGAAAGTCAGAAATAGAGAATACTTTGCGAATTATCGAGCGCGTTTGCTCGCTCAATCTTTTTCTTTCAAGAGCAAAGCTACTCGATTTCGGCATGAGCTGGAAATGTAGCAAAACACGAGCTCGCTTTGCTCGCTTCTGGTTATGATTGTATCGCAAAACCTATGTTTGTTTGTTTAAAACATAATGCAAAACTACTAAACCGATTTGATGAAACTTTTTTGTTGGACAGCTTTTGATTTGACTTAAATTTATTCTATAATATGTGTGGATGAAGTCGCGGGTAAAATCTAGTAGTGTTGTAAAATCTCTAGCTTCGCTCGCTTCTGGTTTTTTGTTATTTAGAAGCTACCTAGCCGTATTCCAGAAGTCACTCCTGGTTTTAGATTATATTGCGACGAGCTAATCGTATTGCAGTTAAATTATGGGCTCACTTCGCTCGCTGTGGGTAGTATTAATCTCGAGCTTGCTTCGCTCGCTCCAGGTTTTTAGGTTTTATTCCAAGGACAACCTGGACTTCGCCCTTCCTGGGAAAAAAATATTACTACGCCCATGGAAATAGAGGAGGGAGCGCCAATGTCACGTTTTTGCCCCGGCTCGAAATATTCGTATTTAGAAATTAAAATCTGAGAAGACTCTAAGTCTCATTTAGTTTTTTTCCGACGACGGGCTTAGTCCGCCACTGTTAAGGGTATATTACTGTTGGCGCGCTCCATACAAACGAAGTCTGGTGATATTTTCAATACTAACCAATTAAACTCAATGAAATTTTGCAGAAACAATCAAGAAACAAATCTCTATGCTTGTATCGTGCCAGATTTTCCTTTAAACGTACAGTTTTAAAGTTACAGTGCCTCGAAGATTTCCATACATATCTTAAATTAATCCTAGCATGGAAACTGTATATTTAAACGAAAATCGGACACGATACAAGCATTGAGATTTGTTTTTAGAATCTTTCTGCAAAATTTTATTAAGTTTAATTAGTTAATATTGAAAATATCACCAGACTTCGTTTGTATGCAGCGCGCATTTACACATTCGGAATAAACTTCTCTTAAGGGCGCAGACTTTAAGGGTTTTAGGCAGCATATTTTGTCTTTCAATCCGGCCCTGCCTCTAGGATACATTTCATACAGACTTTTCTTTGTACTTAGGAACTTTTACCTCTTTACATTTGAGAAACCGACGCGAAGTGAATGGAATGAAGGAAATGGTAACAAAATGTTTACGTCGTATTTCAATGTAGTTTTCTATTTCGGGTAAGAATTGACCGATTCTTGTTATTGGCAAGTAAATAATGAAAAATATGGTGTGGTTTCTGCTTTAGAATAGATCAAGCTAAGTTAAGCTCCATACGGAAGAGAGGCGGTGGTTTGATTCCTGGCCTGTACCACTAAGTTCGATGGAATCTTGGCTCGGAGGTGAAGAAAAAACCGGCCAAGTGCGAGTCGGCCTCGCGCACGGAGGGTTCCGTACCACCAAACGATATTTAAAAAAAAAGGTTTCTTCAGACTTTTTAACACACTTGATCGGGTTTTATTATTTTGTTGTTTTACCTTAGAGTATATACTATAATCATACCAAGTTTGACGCTTGTATGTGTTGCCGTTTTTACGATAGACAAGACAAAACAAAAAATTTAAAAAAAAAATATTCTCCCTTATTTTTTACTTTTTTGGTGTTTTTATTATTTATCATCACATCCAATAATTATGATACATGTTGTGTGAAAATTTCAACCGGCTACCAATTACGGTTCAGAAGATACAGCCCTCTGAAGCTAGGACGGAAGAAAGGACGGACGGACAGCGTAGGCTTATGAATAGGGTCCCGTTTTCACCCTTAGGCTACGGAACCCTAAATACATCTTGAAGAAACCTGCATACCCGAGAGAAAAGAAAAATACCGTAAGTATTCAGAGGTATGCGTAAAATAAAATGTGGGCGACTATTGTAATGGGGCGAACACAAAAGAAAAGCAATAATCGAAGTGGTAAAATTTACCCTATTTGTGGCAAATAAATGATTTCTTTTTCTAAAGCCTTTTACACCACTTCAGGACACTGGACTGCCTCCGTGGTCTAATGGTTAAGAGCATTGGGCTCTTGATACGGAGATCGTGGGTTCGATTCCCACGGGGGACACTTAGTGATATGTCACTTTGTGCGTTTTTCCTCAGTTGGTTAGGACATTGCAGGCTAAATCACCTGATTGTCTGAAAAGAAAGATGATTCCGTGCTTTGGATGGCAAGTTAAGCCGTTGGTTCCGGCTACTATCTCTGGTGGTAGTAGTCGTTACATAAAAACCACGTCAGAGGCCGTAAGGCGTTCTGAAAAAACTCTGACACCAGGGCTTCCTGCCCACACGATAAGAAGATCACTTCTGGATAAGTTCTCGTTAGCTTATACGAGTATGACAGAAAATTTGACATATCTTTCATACGAAATATGTCAAACGATCTGTCAAATAAGCTAACAATGACTTATCCAGAAGTGGTGAAACAGGCCCTAAGCCTCGCAAAAAGCCATCCCAATTAATAATAGTCCAAGCTACGGTATCTTCGCGCGTCGTTTATGTCGACTAAGGGATAAGGAATACATTCTTATATTAATTAATGTCCACACTTATGGAAAGTAAAATATTACATCCAATTCCAATTTTATATCCGGAGCTTCAGACCATCAAACTGAACAACCTTTACTTTGGGACCAACATTCAAACCGTGAGAGAAAAACAGCTTTTCCATACATTACAGACAATAGATCGCCACATGCTACGATTCTGATATGCTGACGGTTTTTTAAGGGATCAGACCATCAAACTGAACAACTTTCTATATGGAATCAAAGTCGAAATCGCGTAAAAAACCCAAACTGATACAAAACTGCAATCCTACTTGACCCAAATGTATGGAACGGCAGATTTTTGTTTACGATCTCGATGTTGGTCCTAGAGATAAAGTTGTGTTCAGATTTATGGCGTGATCGTCCTCTTAAAAAACCTGAAGGTTCGACCCCGTATAATGTATACAAAACAGAATATAAATAAATATCGAGGACATTGTCACACATATTATCTAGTCACATTTAAAGTACCAGAATCTAGCCTGGACTTGTGTTATGATGACTAGACAACGATATAGAATACATATATAGATACAAACATCCATGACTCGGGCACAAATATTAATATTCATCATACAAATATTTGTCTCTCACGGGATTCGAACCCGCGACCCTCGGCACAGCAGGCAGGTTCACTACAGACTGTGCTATCGGGCCGTATGCCGTTACAATATAGGGTCCTTCTTAATATGCTGACTCTTTTTTAAGGGAATTATCAAACCGTCAAACTGAACAACTTTCTCTAAAGCACCACATAGACTATGTTTAGATCGTTAGCTTTATATTGCATGTTTTAAAAAAAATATCTTCTCAACCAGTTTCTTCGCACCTGAATTTTCGCAGGTACTGTGAAAATAGCACTCTCTCACTCACTCGCATAACTTCAGAGAAGCTCTCTTTCCATCGCTTTTTGGAAACTTGATTCGGCTCGTAAAATGTTTTAAAAATTGATTTTAATCATTCAAGCAGAAACGCGAACGGAGGACAGTGTTGTTTAAAAGTTATTTTAACATCGTTAAACGTTTTTTTATTAGTTAAATTTTTTATAAAATGGTAAGGATATTTAAAAAATCACAAATTCGTTTCAGTGTTGTAAAGTGATTTTTTTAGCGACAAAGTGTTGAAAACATTTTCGTTCGTACGAAGATTCGATTTCCCTAATAATTGCATGCATGCATGCATATGCTCACGACTATATTCCCCGAGGAGGTAGTCAGAGATATTCTGAAACTTCAGAACATCCACGTTTCACCAGTAGTACCGAAACTCTGTCCAGTGTGACGGGGGGTGAGCCCGTCGCCACTTATAATGGACAGTGGGTACAATACATGCCTCGAAATTGAAGCATGCAGGTTTCCTCACGATGTTTTCCTTCACCGAAAAGCCAGTGATGTTACAAATCGAACATAAATTCCGTAAAACTCATTGGTACGAGTCGGCCTGGACCGGGATCGAACCATCGCCTCCTGCACGGCAGGCAAGGTTACTCGCCACTGGACCACCACGGCTTTCAGCCCTAATAATTGGTGTGATTTTTTGTCATTTATGAATATGGACCATTTCATTTCAATATTTCACCACCTGTTTATTGAAAAATATAAAAATAAGTTTAGAATAAATACAATTAGAGCATAATAAATGGAAATGTATTGTCTGAGATACCTATATATTTTTCCGGTTTAATTTTTTATCGATAAAGCCCAGGCCACACAGAGGCGGGATTGCGGGAAAGCGGTCCGGCGGCGGACCTGCGTTCCGTGGCGTGCCACACAGGGTCCGGTGCGGGATTCGCGTCGGAACAGCGGCGCGGGTGGCGGCGCGGAGCGGCCGGTGTGACATTTCTACGTATCGGCTATGTATAAAATAAAAAATGTAAGCGCGGTAAATACCGCCTCCGGACCGTATGTGGCACCTCACATTGACTACAATGGAATACAGAGGCCGCGGCCGCTTCCTCCACGCTCGCGGCCCGCGACGCTTCGCGCCCGGTTTATATAGAAGAGACGTGTGGCGGTGGCGGATAATCTAAGTAACACAATATAACCTTATAGTACGTAGCATAGCCTCGTTTTTGTCGTAAAGGAGAATCGCGCCCGCGCCTCCAGGTGACGTCGCCTGGAGGCGCAGACGTAATTCTCCAAACGACGCTATGCTACGTAAAGGATTATAAATGTGTTACTTTGACTATCCGCCTCCGCCACACGTCTATTCTGTATAAACCACGCCTTAGCGTTCGGCCCGGTACCGCTCCACACCGTGCCGCTACCGGCCCGGATTTCTGTGTGGCAGGGTACATACAAACGCGGCTCCTGGGCCACCTCCGGTACCGCCTCTGTGTGGTCTGGCCTTAATTCTATTTTTACATACTTTTGAATGTTCTAAAAATCATTGGCTTTAATACCTTGGCTGTAGTGAAATAAGAAATAAAATCTGTCAAATTCAATAGAGAAGGCAAGCAGGCGGAGGAATAAAATTTCATTCAACCTTTTATTAAATGTCTCAGTATTTTTCCAATAACTCGAGAACTAATGGATAGAAAAATCTGATAATTTTAATAGAATTTTAGGTTATTAATCCGCAGTTCACCAATCCGCATTGATCACTCGTGGTGTACTAACGCCCATGAGGGTAGGCCTGTATGTACCTGTAGGTAGTACCCTAAGAGGAAGGATCTCTCTTTAAGACTAGAGTGAGGTTTAGGTTTGAGTGTGTGGTGTCAAGTAGTATTGACAAAAGGCACCAAGTGACATATGGCCTTATGTTTACGGTCACTTTTCACACACACTAGCTCAAAAAAAAGTGGACAGCCGCATAAACAAATATCTATAGTTCCATCTCCTTCTACTATTAAAGGTACGTCATAAGACAAAAGAGACCAACTACAATCGTAAATTTATGCGGACTCTATGGAGATCCTTCCTCTTAGGTAGTACCACAGTATAAGGCATACAGTATGGCAACGCTCTTGATGGCGGGCGATGCAGCGCCGGTGTAAGTACATACCCTGTCCCGCACCTGACCTCCGCTGCTCTGCGTACATCCGTTGCCGTACTGTATGGACTATATAGTTATGCTGTGGTAGTGGTGAAGATGAAGGCTGATAATGATAGCCGATATTCAAAAGATACTAAACCTTCCAGCTCAGAGCACTAAGCTTGATCATCATCGTCACGCTAGCAGCCCCAAGCGACCAACAGAGCACGCCACCGTCGCCATGTCCTGACGTATTCAGCTACGAACCCGCGGGTTATGAACCCGGGAGGTGGTATGGAGTGATCAACTTGAGATCTGACGTCAAAATTCATACCGTTTGGATAAACATTATACTTGATAGCAAGGCGGATCTTCTGGGGGTGAGATTTCATTTAATTATTTTTACTTACTTCTTTTTTCTTGAAAAAACTACAGCCAACTACCCCGGACTTACCCTATACAACGTGTTAATGAATTAACGCCAAACTAGAAAGTAGTTTGTTTAGAATCGAGAACAGAATTAAATTATCATATTTTTGACATAGGTAATTTTTTTCAAAATATTAAATAATATGTCCGTAAAATTTTAAGTTTACTGAACTCGATCTCAACCCACCGCACGTGCACTCTCACCCTATTTACTACCAAAACAAGATTCTTAAAATGTATTCACGAGCACGCTAGCGCTTTCATTCATTGCTGAAATGATAACAAATCATTTTTGCCTGAAAATTTAAAATGTGAATAACTTTAAATTTTAACTATCAAAATAATGAAATTATTGTTTCAATCTAATTATTTTGATATAAATCAGTTGGGGTGTATGAGGTTTTGCGCTTATTCATTAACACGTTGTATACCTCAAAGGTTACTACTAGGTGTGCTAAATATTCTTCTTATCGTGTGGGCAGCAAGCCCTGGTGTCAGAGTTTTTTCAGACCGCCTTACGGCCTCTGACGTGGTTTTTATGTAACGACTACTACCACCAGAGATAGTAGCCGGGACCAACGGCTTAACGTGCCTTCCGAAGGACGGAATCATCTTTCTTTTCAGACAATCAGGTGATTCGGCCTGCAATGTCCTAACCAACTGGGGAAAAACGCACAAAGTCTCAGAGCACAGAGCCCAATGCTCTTAACCATTAGACCACAGAGGCAGTCCCATACATTAGGCATGTTCTACAATCCAAAAACGTTCCAACAACTATATTTTTCAGAACTGGATCGGAGATGTAACGACGACAGACAATAAAGATTTCAAAATCACCACATACATGCAGTTCGAAGCCGGTGCGATAGACCCCATCCGTTTCTTCGTTCAATACAATACCCTGAACAAAGTCCCTAAGATCCAGGCCATAAGGCTCAATGGACAAGAGGTTTGCAATGTAAATGATCCTTTACCTGCAGAATACATATTTGGAAGTACCAGCAAACCTAATATGGATCCAGCGTTGTTGTGGAGACCAGATAATGCACCCAAGCCACTATCCGGGACAATTAGCCCTACCCCACCTAATAGTTACTCGTAAGTGTGAAATTGATATCATTAGCATCTTTTTAAACTAAGAGTCTACCCATCAAACTGAACAACTTTTACTATGGGAGCAAACCGATCGGAACAGAAAAAATCCGACTGCATAAAAAACATATTAACAGAAAAGAGAAAAACAAGCTCTATAATCGCTAATCAGCTATAACAACTTTGTTTGAGCAAATATATGACAGTTTTTTAAGGGGATGACTAGACCATCAAACTGAACAACGTTGTCTACGGGACTAACATCGAAATCACATTTAAAAAATCTGCTGATTTTCGATATAACAGCGTATTTCGATGTTGGTCCCATAGAGAAAATTGTATAGTTTTATGGTCTGATCATCCCCTTAAAAAGTGTCAGCATATTAAGAAGGACCCTGTATAGACTGTCACTTTTTTAAGGGGATGATCAAACCATCAAACTGAACAACTTTCTTGGGACCAACATTGAAATCACATAATAA